>JAUZST010009084.1:0-13192 GCA_034779995.1 Parotocinclus haroldoi
ACACACACACACACACACACACACACACACACACACACACACACACACACACACACACACACACACACACTCTTTATTTCTCCTCTTCATCCATCTCTTCAGCTCTTGCTGTGACCCACTCTCAGCTACACTGACACTCATTCAATTAGCACAAACACACACACACACACACACACACACACACAGGAGTAGGATTGACAAAGCCTCTAGCAAGAGAGCAGCAGTGCTGACAGTTCCCAGCCCAAACAGCAGTCAGGACACTGCGGTCAGTCCTGTCCGCCACACTTCACTGCAATGTGTGCTAGTTCACTCCAATTAAAAGAACACTACAGAGGAAATCTAATTTACGCAATTTCCTTCACACTGGAACTATTAGGAAAATGCATAACCCCCGAATCACAAAAAGTCGGAGCAGACAGACAAAAAAAAAAACCAACCAAAAAGCAACCAATCAAAGCAAGAACACAGTTACGTTTCCTTGGGCCTTTATTCCATTGCGTACAGTATGAACCTGAGATATTTCGGGGTTTTTCGAGTCAGCTTCACTTCATTTGTAATATCCCTGCATTTTAGGACTGCGAATCATTCCAAAAAAAGGTGGGATGCTCAAGCATTTACCACTTTGTAAAGTTGCCAGTCATTATGGCAACAATGAAAATATATTTTGCCACTTAAGATACCAAGCAATAAGGCATTATTTTGTCCCATTCGTCCGACCGAGCTGTTGTTGTTGTCACATGTTTATTTAATTGCTGACTGCAGGCAGGCCAGACCTATGTAATGGGTGCAGCATGTGGATTTGCATTGTCTTGTTGAAAAATGCAGCGTATACTGCTCTAAAATCTCGATGTACTTTTCTGCTTTAATGCTAAAATACCCGGAAAGGTAACGGACCTTTGACACTGACACAGACCAATAAGACGACGGACCCTGGCTTTTGGAGTCTGGATGGTCCTTTTTGTGTTTGGTGCTAAGCAAATGGTGTCCATTTGAGCCGTCTGACCACAATACACATTTTCACATTTCCATCCCAGATGCCCCTGAGCCAGAACCCCTTTTTGCACACAAAAAGTCTTAACTGGCATTTGTGAACGTAAATTCAAATTGTAGTTCATGACGAAAGCACTCTGTTGCCTGCCTATGCCATTTGAAAAATAAAATGAACTTGAGGATAATAATACAATATAAAAATCTTTTGCTAAGTTTTTCAAACATTAGAAAACAGAGCACGTTTCCTGTATTGCAAAGAGCAGTACTGTATTAAATGTGGTTGTATTCATTGTATTTAATTAATATCATTGCTTAAATAAAACACTGTGGCTAAAGTATCTGAACTACTGCGTGACTGTATGTGACTGAACTGGTAATGTCTGGTCTATGTCAGTCAAATCTCTATGTCCGTTTTGAGCTTGTTTTATGCAGCGCACACCTGTACAAGCAGATCCCCGAATTTGTTTGTTCATTCAGAAAACGGTTTCATATTTTTATCAGTTTAAAGGCTCAACATCCAGCACACGCTTAAATCTTTCAAATTCAAGACCGAGCTTTTTTCATGATCGGTGTGAGTCCGATTTTCGAAAATCAATATAAAAATAAATGTAAACCAGGACACAAGGGACTTACATTAATCCCATTTCACTAGTGCGCTCATAAAGTTCCATTCCAATATAACCAGTATAAAACCAGTCTCAGACAACTTGAACATGGGCAATTGTGATCAAACTCCAGGCAAAAATAATGCCTAGGGTTGAGAGCTGCATCAGGGGGGTGGAATTCGATTCTGTTCTTCTAAATGCAAAATAATTCTGTGAGGCACGCTAATCGCTAATATTGTTAGCATGCATGTGTCATGATCTCATTAGGTGTGCTGCTCCAGTGTCTCCTTGCTGGCTGCTCCTGCCGTAATGACAAGCTGGCTGTCATTACCACAAGAACAGATCTGACGCCTGTCAAACGAAGGACACGTAACTGACAGGCAAACTCATGCATGGTTATTTGTGTGTGCACACGGTGCTTAAGGCTAGTTGGGACTCATTTGGCGGAGCTACGTGTGCAGTAGTGAGTACAGTTCAGTAGCCCTCTTGCATCCCCCTTATCCACCTTCCACATTTGCCTTCTTTTTCAAACCTGCTGAAACATTGAAATTGCACAAATGCTGGGTGAGCACCGATTACGGCTTAGAGTCAGAAGGCCTACTGGCCATGTTTTATATATCAAATTACACTGCTCCATTTCATGCTCAAATCCCCTAATTTTTGTGAGCAGTATATTAAAAAAAAGATTACATGTGAAGTGTCAGGTATTGCCTTCTTGGTAGTATCAGGTATTGCTTCTAAGCCCAATACTTAACCAATATTTTGTTTTTGTTCCCATTTTTCATGAGCTAAGACTTGTTCTTTGTACGCGAAAGGCCCGTTTCCCTCAAATATTGTTCACAAGTTTGTCTAAATCCGTGTTCGTGAGCGTTTCTCTTTCGCCGAAACTATCCACCTTACAGGTGTGGCATTTCAAGATGCTGTTTAGACAGCATGATTAAGGTGACTGGCCGCTCTAAAATGCGCAGTTTTATCGCACAGCGCAATACCGGCGATGTTGCAAGTTTTGGGGGAGCGTGCATTTGCAGCAATGCTGACTGCAGGAACGCCTACCAGAGCTGTTGAGCTGTGAACTGAATGTTCATGCCGTCTCCGAATTTGGCAGAACATCCAAGCGCAAGGATCTGTACGCAATTCCTAAAAGCTGACAACATTCCAGTTCTTGCATTTCCGGCATACTCACTCATTTAGGGGGTCAGTGTCAGCCATCGAGCATGTTTGGGACGCCCTGGATCGGCGCATAGGACAGCATGTTCCAGTTCCTGACAATATCCAGCAACTCTGCACAACCACTGAACCAACACTGGACCAACATTCCATAGGCCACAATCAACAACCTGATCATCTCGATGCAGAGTAGATGCATTACACTGGAGCTTGCGGTAATATTAAACGCGGTTCATTTTAAAGGAGAAAGGCTGAAAAAAAGGAACTGACGGTTATGACATTACACCTAATGATCGCAATGGCACAATTTTGAGATTGCAAGACTTGTGATTGAATCCTGACTTCCTTCGTGAAGTTGCAGGAAAACTGTAACTGCAACTGCCTATAACAAGGCTTAATGCTAGTTAATGCTACGTTCCGTCACGGCAGTCCATAAAAATTTTGAACTAGGCTATAAGCTTTTCAAGCAGAGATACAGCGGGGATCGTCCAACCATTTATTTTGTTACAACGCCCCTCTTGTCAACCTCATTTTAGGTTTTGTCTGTTCCCGCTAGAAATACTGCATAATATACCGCACACAGCAAAAAGTAAAGCGCTCTCTATACAGTAAATTCCTTTCTAATGTGCTCCTTGTCTATCTCTAAGTGAACCTTTCCACTTGCCACCATACCGCATTCTGGCTCACTAACTCCCATAAGCAATAATTCACTATATGCTCAGTGATGATCCATTTGCTCTGGTTGCAGAGAAAGTGCAACCAAAAAAGATTAGCCTGTGCGCTCCCTAATTGCAGCAGTACTGACACCCTGCTTTAGTGTGCAGCTCACGTCTTGGTTTGTAGAACAGTTTGAAGGTTTTAAACTAAAACGTGAATCAGGGCAATATGGTGCTTGTTAATGGTGGCGTTTTGAACGAGGCAGACCAGACGTTTCATTTGAAGTGATTTCCAATTTGTGGAAGGCAGGGAATGAATACACAAACAAAAACTTAATGGAATGAAAGGCTTTACTTAAATATAATGAGGTTAGGAAAATCATGGGAAAATCATTTAAATAATCATTTAAATATAGTCAATCCATTGTTTCTCACGTTTCTGGCCCTTTAAGTCATATATTTTATCCAAAAGTTTAAAAACTAATTCTGTACACTCATATTTATTCATATTGCCATGTGCACGCAAATTACTCACACAAATCTAGTCTCGGATTGTGTTACATGGCCAATGTAGGCTCTTGGTGCTTAGGAAAATACCTCTGTTGTCTTTTGACTTATGCTATGACTCACATTACTTTATCCATAAATCAGCATAAATTACAATCCCGAATCAGAAAACGTTGGAACCGTACTGAAAATGCAATTTGTTTTTAATGCAGGGCTTCAAACTTTGACTTTTATATCACGGCAGACGATATGAACCCAGGATATTTAAAGTTTTGTCTCGGCAATGTTAATAAACATCCATTCCTGCAACACATTCCAAAAAAAGTTAGAAGGGTGCAATTATTGTCTATTATTGATCTAAATAATGAAAGGAATGAAAGTTGCTCTAAAATATTAATGTACTTTTCCGCATTAATGCTGCCATCAAATAAGTGTGAACCCAGTGTTTGCTGTGGGCACTGACACAGCCCCATACCATGACAGACCTTGGCTGGAAGTCTGGATAGTCCTTTTTGTTTTTGACCAGAACATACAATCGAAGATATGAAACACTGGTTCATCTGACCATGTTTCCACTGAGTAATGGTCCATCCCAAATGCCTCTGAGCCCAGAGAAGTACAAAAATGGAAGCCGTGTGCTCTGGACCAAAGGATAAACTGACCATCCAGACTCAAATCAGAGAGTTAGGACTGAAGGACCTTCCAGATGCTCTTTAAGGAAAATTGAATTGATTGATTTGAAACATTTCAGCAGTTAGCCCACGTATTTGTTTACGAGCTGGAGATCTGCCCACCTTTCCTCTTCAAAGACTCCTTTTGTGGACTCTGCTATTGTACCAAATCATGATTACAGTCACTGATTTTATTTAATTTTTAAAAAATTCCTTAACAGCTCTAAATTGCCTCCGTCTCAACTTTTTTTGGGAATTTGTTGCAAGCTTTTCTGATTTGGAGCTGTAAATAAAAAAGTTTTTGTTAAGGGACTGTGGAGGCTCAGTGGTTTAGAAACTGGACTGTGGACCAGAAGGTCCAGGCTTCAAAACCCACCCTAATTAATTGATTGAGTAACACTTAACCAACAACTTATCAGTTGAAAGCTGCTCTGCATAAGGGTGTCTCCTCATGCGTAAAAACAGGATATGTGAAAGTTTAAAAAAAGATTCTATTCCTGCCCGGTCCCGTATTAACCCCATTAATCCTTTTTTTTTTTTTTTTTTTAATTTAGCTCTATGACGGTTCGTAAAGGAAATAAACTCACCATCTCCATCCAGGAACACATGGCCATAGACGTCTGCCCAGGTCCGATCCGACCAATCAGACAGATCTCTGCATATTTCCCTCGTCTCTCCCCAACTGGTGAACAGATCTCGCCAAATCCTGCCACCTCACCACTGAGCCTCAGCCCTGGGCTTGGGGCCTCTGGAGTTGCAAGTAGCATGCTTCTCCCTCCAGTGCAGGCTGGGGCACGAGAAGGAGGTGGCACTTTGTCTGCAGCTAGTAGCGTGGACACATCAGTGGATATCCAGAGCTCAGACAGTGATGAGTGCAGTAAGTTATCACTATATGGTGGAAACCTGTTTCACCATCTCACAATGGATTTCAGTTGAGAATGTTGACATGACATGCACAGCTATAGGATGCAATGATAGGGACTGTGGTAGCCTAGCGGTTAAGGGACTGAACTCTGGCCATGATGGTCTAGGGTTCAAATCCCACCTCTGCCAAAGCTGTCACGGTTGGGTCCTTAAGCAAGACCATTGATTTGTAAGACTGTATAAGTTGTACGTTGCTCTGGATAAGGGCGTCTGTTAAATGCCGTAAATGTAAATACAATTTACAGCTGGACTATCGCATTGTGACACTGTGAACAAGCACAACCATAACTTAAGGGTTCAATTCAATTCAATTTTATTTCTATAGCGCTTTTTACAATGATACATCGTCTCAAAGCAGCTTTACAATATTACATTATCTTAAAAGGCCAATCCCAAATTGAGCAAGCCCAGGGCGACAGTGGCAAGGAAAAACTCCCTGAAAGTAGTGGAAAGAAACCTTGGGAGGAACCAAGACTCAACAGGGGACCCGACCTCCATGGGTGGCCTAGATGTTAATTAAATAAATACTTAAAGGTATATTAAATTACAACAAAAATAGGTAAATAATTTAAATCACTAACAAATTAATAATAACATTTAAATTAGTAATAATATAAATAAACTAAATTATAAAACGAAACAGATATGACAGTACCACAACCTTCATTCAGTTCTATGTATCATTGAGAACATTTCACAAAAATGAAGTTCCTGAAAATATAAAAGCCGGATAATTAAAAGTTCGTTAGCGAACCTGCTTGTTGACCAGAATGGACATTCATCAGACATTTCCATAGGCATATAGTCTTGCTATGCTACCGTAATGTCCAAAAATGCATTGACAGACAGTATTACACATAAACATGAGTAACTTACACGAAAGTAAGTCTATAAAATAATCAACCGACTTCTTCAACCAAGTCTTGGATCCAAACATGAGCTAACGAGCAAGCAAGCAAACGACACACTCATGGTTTATTATAAGATGTATTGTATTATAATACCTTGGTCATTAAAGCGAATGGCCATTGATCGGATAGCCGATTAAATAACGCCTGTATTTAACAATTCAGCACATCACAGTTATTATGATACAGCTTGATAGGTAACGGCTACAATCAATCTATGATTTACACTGATATACAGAAACTCAAAAGCCAAGCCAGGGTAGATAAAGAGAGACAAGGCAATGATATTAAAGCACACGGAAACAATAGTGATAGTGAAGCTTCACAAAGAGTGAATTAAGGCAGGGGCAAACTAATAAGCCGGGAAATGAGCAACAGAATCAAAGCTAGGATGATTCAGAGCAGCGAAGGTGCAGGCAAGCGTGAAAACGTGAGTCCGAGGGACAGGGCGAGGAAGTGTGAGAAGGGTACTTCAAGTTTGTTGGGCATTAACAGATACGTCAATTGATTTATATAGGTATTTTTTTAAGATTTAAAACCTCAGGTCATAGGGTTAAAAAGGCAACACCTATATTTAATTCACATCGCTATTGAAACATTGATGGACTGCTTCTGTTGTATAACTGAAAAACCTAATCCATTAAACGAAAATTCACGTACACGTATGATTGTGGGTATGCGATCTGTTATTTTCCCTCGTACATTTCGTAGTACACACAGAAATGTCACACAATTCAACCAGTGTAGGAAGAGGAATATCCTGTACTTGGATGCAAAAGTCTGGAATTAAAAAAATAAAAATTAAAAAAAAAGACCAAACTTGGCTTAGGTGTAAGTGGCTGCGCTTTTTGGCTACATATCAAAACTGGTTTGTCTAATTCAATAAATGTCAAAGCATAAACTATAAACTGTTTATAGCAGCAAATCTTTGAAATCTGTTTTTTTGACCTCGGGGTCCAACGCTAATTTTGAATTTTTCCATTATGCCACAGCGGCTCTCGGGACATTGGAGTTTGAGTTGCATTATGAGAAAGCGACCAGTTCCCTTCAGTGTACCATTCTCAGAGCTAAGGTAAAAACGCTTGGAAATTCTTTGCTGCTAATGTGTTTTAACTACTAAAATCTATCACTTTTGAACCCTAACTCACCGCAACCGTGTCAACTTCCTTTGCTTTCCTTCCAAGGGTCTGAAACCTATGGATTTTAATGGCCTGGCAGACCCTTATGTTAAGCTCCATCTTCTCCCAGGAGCAAGTAAGGTGGGTCAATGTCAAACACAGCACGGGCGTTAGACCATGACATTTATTAAACATTGCCCACACTTTCTTCCACGGCGCACCCGATGATCCCCACAGCACACTTATTGCAGTGGTTGGGAGACACTGTACTGCAGTGCGAAGAATGACCCACCACCCAATAGGACCAGATCTATGGTGGTCTTATGGAGGTCCTGACCATTAGATAATGTGGAAAATTAACCTAAGAAAGAATGGAGAGCAACAGTATTTAAGTTCGACCCCTTACTGTCAAACTTAAATACAGAATAAGCCGAATATTATCTGTCCATTGAGGTCAACATGCTGTTTCACAGAACGTAATGCAGACGTTGAATGCTTCATAGTTCAACAGGTAACAAATTTCACAAGTATTACGTAACCTAGTCACTGTGACTCACAGCACCGAGAACATACTTGACCAAATGGACCGTCGTACATACAGGCACATCGCGAACGGCACAACCATGTAATCAGGAGAAAATGAATCCCAGGTGCTTCCGATGCCATCCATGTTTGGGAGTACCAGAGCACATTGGCCCAGAATGGATGCCCTTCCACAGTCCTCGTTCCTTATCCATATTAAAGCCACCTTTTAAGACAGCATGTGTGAGCCCATGTGTAAAAAGCATGCTGATCTGTTCAGTGGTGCTGCAGTTTCAAAACATATCCCTGGATGTATGGCATCTCAGTATCCTAGCCCTCACAAGTTGGTAGCTCTGATGCGATAGACTCTAGCTAATGGATGGGAACTTGCAACGATTCTGCGTGTGAGAAAAATGTGTGGACCCCAGTTTGCCAGTAAAGAGTTGAACAAGGAGTGATTCCGATGGGCCCGGGCCAAAAATCCTATCCCAGTTCTCCCAGGCTACTGATTTGTCTACACCTATAAACCCCATTTACATTTAAATTGTGTTATTAATCCACCTGTGTCTCCTAACAGGCTAATAAGCTAAAAACCAAAACGGTCCGGAATTCTCTGAATCCAGTTTGGAACGAGACGCTTACATACATTGGGATCACTGAAGAAGACATGCACAGGAAGACTCTGAGGTAACATATGTGCATGTGAGGGAGCTGGAGGTGTGTGTGTGTGTGTGTGTGTGTGTGTGTGTGTGTGTGTGTGTGTGGGTGGGTGTATGAAGCCTTTACAATGTGTCCATGCTAAAAATGTTACAGGAAGTCTTTCTTCTCTTGAATATCTGTATGTCACCCGCCCACATATTCTTCAGTGGGTACAGCTTTGTGGCAGCAATATTATTCCGTGTGCATGTGGGTGAAGGCTGTGGACCACACAGTGTTTTGTGTAGATGTTTGTTTTCATGTAGGCAACTGCCACTTAAACGTCAGAAGACTGTGCTTTTGTTAAATCTTCGAGCAAGTGTCTTGATAACGTACCTTTAATGCGTCATCTCATTCAGGTTTCCATTTCAGCCCCGGTCTTTGAAGAATTCTGTCTAAAAACACAAGCTCTCACCAACACTCTGGCAGACCTGATCACATTTCTGTTAGCACGGGGCGCGTGAGGAAGTACAAAGACAAGGGTTTGAGATGTGGCGAAGACAAACTACGCTCCATGTTATACCTTGCTATTTTCAATATCAATGTTGGATCAGCCTGACTTGTCATCACAGTGCGTTTTTTGCTTTATCGTTCGTGACGTTTAGAAGACGAGTCTAAGAATCGTTTTCTTTTCGGTAACGTTAGAATAGAATTGGATTCAGAATTGGCTGATCAGACAAATCAAGAGTAGGAATGGCGACATAACGATCAGTTAATGATAAGTCAAATGGAATGGAAAAGATTGTTTTTGTATACACTGTTGTCAGCCTAGTCAGTCCGAATTATTTTAATAGCAATAAAGCTTAGGAAAGTCTTTAGGGTTATATATAGCTTAGGTATACACTAAAATAATAAAACATAATGGTTATAGATCCATCCATTATCTTCCGCTTAATATACATGGGGCACCTCTGCAAATCACCCCGGAACTCTGGGTGCAAGGGCAGGAACAACTCTGGACGGGGCACCAATCCATTGTAGGTCTCACACACACACACACACACACGCTAAGGGCCACTTTAGAGACACCAATTAACCTAGCACACATGTCTGTGGGAGGAAACCGGAGTACCCGGAGTAAAACCATGCAGGCCGCTCCACCCTGGGATTGAACCCGGGACCTTCTTGCTTTCAGACAGCGGTGCTACCCACCGAACCACAGTGCCGCCCTACACAATGGTTAATTAAAGTTAATTTAAGACCTAATTACTCATATCCCTAACTTTCTAATACAGTATGGTGTATATATACTTCTGCACATGTATGACTTAAAACATCAGACGTCAGTTATGAGAGTAAACCATCCACATGCCAGAGTTAAAGTCGTTCTAAAATTCCTCTGCGTAGGACCGAGTCACACCAGTCCCTGCTGTGGAATCAGAACACCGTCCCAGTAAGAGCACTGAAGATTGGTCGTGGCTGGGTCTTCCGGCATGACAGTGACCCGAAACACACAAGCAGGGCAACTAAGGAGTGGCTCCGTAAGAAGAATTTCAAGGTCCTAGAGTGGCCTAGCCACTAAATCTATCCACCAGGGAAATATAGTGGCTAATAACACCCCCGGATCAGACAAGGTCACTGGCAAAATATGTAATGTGTGCACCTGACAGTTACTTGAATTGTACAAATGGTTCAGATGGTGGTAAATTGCCCAGGTGACCAATAATCTAGAAAGTTAAGGAATGACTGTGTTTTCTAGTTTGCTTTTTCTACTTTGCTTTTTTTTTTTTGGAAAAGGGGAGGGGAAAGCAGTAAGGAAACTCATTTGGCTATCTATCTCTGATAGCGAAGAGCAGAGTGCGAGCCTGAGCTCCAGTCACACATAAGTTCCTTTGATGTGAGGCACAGGCTTAGGGTTTAAAAGAGAATGCTGTCAGTGCTGCGAATAGCATTTTAATCCCATTCATAAATATACATTTTCTTTCAAAGGCAATTTCATCAGGCTGACAGGGAGCTCCATATTTTGGCCCATTCATCCTGCTAATCTTTCTCGCTTTTTCTACCTTTTGGAAACTTATTTTACATTGAAATGAACCTTGTCTGGTTGTCACTTCCCTTTCTCTTTTCTCCCTCTGTATCGATCAATCTTTCTCAGGTTATCAGTGTGTGATGAGGATAAGCTAACTCATAATGAATTTATTGGAGAGTCCCGAGTGGCCCTGAGGCGTGTAAAACCGGACCAGACGAAACGCTTCTACACATGCCTAGAGCATCCGCCCCCTGTAAGATACACCCACACACTTCCAAATACACACAGTCTCACACATGGTCGACTTTTATTATTTTTAAAAAGTGTCGGTTCTGGATTTCTAAACACTGATGATATACAGTTTTGAACCAGTCACTAGGAACGGAACATCATTCCAGCTCAGGACAGGGTGGGAGTCCCTGTTGTAGTGCTGGGGACTGATCTCCACATCTCCTTCCCCTCCCACAGCCAATGGTGTCTGTATGGCGCATGACCACCATCAAGTTTCTAATCTGAGCCACTGCAGTGGTGCTGCATCATTCAAGCAACACATCTAACTTCGGATTATGTTTCCCAGAGTATGGCAATGGTTCCGTAATTAACCTAGCACACACGTCTGTGGGAGGAAACCGGAGTACCCGGAGTAAACCCATGCAGACACCGGAAAAGGACTCGGGTCGCTCCACGCTGGGATTGAACCCGGGACCTTCTTGCTTTGAGACAGCGGTGCTACCCACCGAACCACCGTGCCACCCTACACAAGGGTTAATTAAAGTGAATTAAATAAAGTTGGTTCCAGAAACCCGTAAGCTAGCTGTCCTCATGAGTTTAGGGTAAGCATAATAATAATAATAACATGGCATTTTCCATGAGTAGATTACAGTATGGATTTCAAAATACAGAGCAACAGCCCACAACGGCAACTACAAATGAACAAAGTAACTTAACCTGTGTAACTAAAATAATCAAGAATAATCCCATATTTGTAACTAAACAGAGTAGGTTCACTCTTTTCATATGTATGAAAATGCTAGTATGCTAGGGCAGCCAACACACCGCCTGTCTGTTAGAATGATTTGAGAATAAATTTGCCACATTTGCCAAAAATGGTTTATTACTTTGCAGGCTGAATTATTGCAAATTTGGACAAATTAGCAGGCGCGCAGACAGTGACGTTTATTCATGAATGACAATCAACCAGCACCTTCTGCAGTATGCAGAGAAGGGGTTAGACTTGTTGAGAAAATCATGGTTCATGGTTGGCCATATATCGCGTCTGTTTGTTAATAGATTCATACTAGAAAACCATTCAAACTATAACCAGAAGAGGCACGGAGCACATAGAACGAATTCATTCTAATGATTCTGATTCGTTAGCAGCACTCTCAGTCAAATATGCGTCCTATAGCATTTAAGAAAATGCAGAGTAGCATTTTAGCCTTAGACGTACATGCATTGTATACGATCCTCTTTTTGGAAGGGTATCATCCAAGAAACCAAGTTTCTGGAGATGATTCAGGGGAAGGGAACAGGACGAAAAGGTTAAGATATGCTAAAGCTCACATTGGCATGAAGATCAGTGGTTTTAAAGAGTTTTATGGAGTGACCAGATCAAATTTTTGAGTCCAATCATCAACAATATGTTATAAACGGTCATTATTCTATTGCTAAAACAACCTGGTGGTGACCTAAGACTTTTGCACAGTACTGTATGCAAGTCCGCCAAATACCATAAAATAGACAGGTCTATTTTGACAGGTTTGTATTCTAAATTAATAAATGGCTGACAATATGAAAATCCCACTTGCGTCTATCTGTGCCAAATGCGAGCTAATACAGTGTATTAATATGTAGCTTGCCTGCCTGCTATTAGTTATGACAAGAGGGCATTGGGATGTTTACAATTAGCACACAGCTGGTGTTTTAAAATGTCATTTTCTCTAGGAATTACAGTGTCTTTTTTTCAAATGAGACATTCAGGTGGTTTCTGTTTTTGTCTCTTCCGTTCTCAGCTTCCCTCCCCAACGGCTATGGGAGCAGCGCTGCGAGGGATTTCCTGTTACCTTAGAGAGGTACTCTACCTCAGCCTTCTAAATGCTCTCTCTCTTTTGCTTTAGCTCCCTCTGACGAGTCCTCGCCAAGTCTATCTTTGATTTTCCATTCTCACTTCTTTCCCCTTTTCTCCTCTGTTCAGAGGCTCACTCACAGTACTGATGATGTCTTTAAATCTGTTTCTGAGCACTGATCTTTCACAGCTTAAGTTAACAGACTTCTTAAATATTTCAAACCAATATTTGCATGATTCTTTATCAAAGTTCTGTGGTGACAATATATAATAAAATACTGACAAAAAGGTGAGAGGTATATATAGTCGAATCCGGTTAACGGGGCCACATCGGGACGGGATCGTTTTGGTCCTAATAACCGGCTGGTACGATTAATCGAACATGCCCTATGTT
>JAUZST010009085.1:0-13192 GCA_034779995.1 Parotocinclus haroldoi
TCTCAGCTTGAGCAACTTGTCTCCTCAGTCCCCAGACGTTTACAGACTGTTGTAAAGAGAAAAGGGGATACAGTCTCACAGTGCTAAACATGGCCTTGTCCCAACTTTTTTGAGATGTGTTGTCACGAAATTTAAATTCACCTAATTTTTCTCTTTAAATGATACATCTTCTCAGTTTAGACATTTGATATGTCATGTCATGTCGTGTTCTATTCTGAATAAAATATGGAATTTTTAAACTTCCACATCATTGCATTCTGATTTTATTTACAGTTTGTACTTTGTACCAACTTTTTTGGAATCAGGTTGGTACTGAGCATACATGATACAGTAAAAAATCACGATACAGTAAAAATTGTCATATTGTCGTATTGTCCTAATGTTATGCTTACTATAATTTCAGTTGTAGGCAGGTAATTGAGACTTCAAAAGTATGGTAAGCATTAATTTCCAACAACAATGTTTATTTTATTAAGTTTTCATTGTTTATGTTAATATATTATTAATTAACAGCATTAAAGGGAAACATGATAGTGCATCAGGTAGTATAAATGAGGGACATGGGAACTACTTCTATTCCGTTTGGAATATTGTTTGATACATTTGATACATTCTGGGCAACTGAGATTTTTCTTCTTAAAACTGCTAGAGTACAGCATAGAGTACCACTATAGGGTGCAGGACCTCATCTTGCCCATACCATGATTTCACCACAAATGAAGGGAGTTCCATTTTCATGGATTCTACCGTCTTCCTTGTTTACGCCAGGTCAGGACACAATGATTGCCTGGCTGCAAACTGAACTGTACCTCATCAGAGAAGAGGACAGTCGATCACTGTAGCTCGCATGTAGTTCAAAATGATGGTCTGTGTGCATGTCCATCATAACGGTGGCAGCAAGAAACTGTCCTTACAACTCTGTTGCATTGCTATGCCTGCTCCTTCTTGCCAATAAGGCCAGGTAGCAGTCATCCCTTTCTCTTGTGGAGAATGAGTTCTGCCCTAGTTCTCTTCATACTGCTTCTGTTACGATAGGGCGTCCCAGAGATCTTGCAAGACCACTCCGGGTCCCGCTAAATCCCCAGGATCCTTATCGGGTTTTAAGACCGGAGCCCATAATGCAGTATCCACAGACAGACAACAAATACGGGAAAAAACAAAGAAAATTTATTAAACAAAAACACACATAGCAGGCATTTAAACTATAGTTGAAAATTTAGTCCACACGAGTCCAGTAGGGGCTTTGAGTCCGGAGTCCAGAGTCCAGTGGTGGGACCAAGGGGCCCACTCCATAGCTGTCCAGGGGTCCTCAAACAGCCTGGGCACTGAGAGTCCGCTGGGGTCCGTTGCTTTGAGGTCCAGGGCAACAGGGTCCCAGGCGTTCGCGAACGAGCTGGAGTGAAGTGGGTCCCATGGCCAAGGTACCGCCATAATGGCTCCAGAGGTCAGAGGGTACAGAACGGCTTCGTGCCGGGGGCCAGCAACAGCGCCTACGGGAGCCAGGGTACCGCGAACGAGCCCGTAAAAGAAAAAGAAAACTAAAAGCAGCCTGAACAGAAAAAATAAAAGGACAAAAAGGGGGGAAAAATAAAGGGCGGCTTTAGAGCCAAGGATCCGAAGACGGCCGTGATGGCCGAAGATTCGAGGGGCTGCCCGTTACGGCCAGATAGAGGGGTCGGCGCCGATAGTGACCCTAAAGCGGCTTCTAGCAGCAAGGGTCCAGAGGCGACCCCTCCGGCCACGGACCCAAACGCGAGCCTTTCGTGCCGCGGGTCCAGGGAACAGCCCCTTGCAGCCTCGTGTTCCGGGCGCCATCAGCTGCAGACAAACGGAGGATAACGTAAAGAGCCGGCGAACTCTCGTGTGTTCAGTCGGCTCATATAACAAAATTAATTAACTAAAATGAAGAACAGGTGCGTAAAGTAAAGGAACAAACCAATCGATCACCACGGAGAACCAAAAGAAACGCCATTACGGACGTAGGGAGAAAACGGAAACACAACACTAAGGGATAGGGGTAAAATAACGCACCGTGGCAAACAACGCAAAAAGGGCTCCCAGTGCGGACCCTAACAGTTCCGGTGTCTTGTTTGCGTTCTGTGTTTGACCAGCTTCTAAATGTCCTATGGTTCTCCAAGCTTCTCATTCAGGTAAATCGTGTTGCAGAGGTATTGCAAGGCCTTTTATATAGTACATTTTCACCAGTTAAATAAAATACAGTTAAACAAAAATAGTGTTTGCATCTAATTGCATTTGATTTTGCGTACAGTAGTTTTTGTGAGCAATGCAATAGACAATGATGTTTCAGAATCTGAGACAGCTATACCAACCCTTTGCTGGCAGCTCTTTGTAGTTTTTGCAGCGATGAAAAATCCGGATTGTCTTCTACCCTGATCAAAAATGTTTTGCTCAGTGTTACCTGATTTACAATGGGGTTACATTGCGACAAATGTTAAATGAACCATAAACAATGAAGTTTAAACTCATTACAGCAAAATTCACATGTCGAAAATCTCCTGCAATTTATTGAATAATGTATAATAAGACAAAAGCCAACAAAACTGCTGGTCAGCTATATCATACGGCTCAAACGTACTGTTTTCCTTTCATTTGGTTGTTATCAGTAACCTAAATAACCCTCACTGGGACTCATTTACACTAAGAACGTTGTACTTGGTATGTAAAAAAAGCAGAGCAGAGATGTGCACTGAGCGAGTGCTATTGTGAGATTGAGTCATAAATCACAAATTGTGAATCTACATTTTTTCGGAAATGTGGATAGATCTGGTGATATTTTATTATGGAAAAGTGTTTTGTAGACAGATGAGACAAACAAGCCAAAATGTGTTGGTGTAAATTAAAAGCACCATGTCTGAAAAAACTGCATTCCAGCATAAAAGCCATATCCCTGTTTGTTTCTGGAAACGACGAAGATTTCCTGGAAAGAGCATCTCCTTTCGTATTTTTGGAATTTGTGAATTTTACTCTAGTGAGAAATAGCACGCAGGTTACTTGTCATTAGTCACACAATCCAGGTTTCTTTGATCAAGAATAGGTTTTCAGCCCCTTCCAACTGGCTCCACACTTCAAGAGCTGCTTTGATGGCTAAATATATTCTTTGTTAAATACTTGCTGCACACTAAACATAGGGGATATTTCAAAAATAGCTTTTGTGAGCAGTATACAACCTTTCAGCATCATCAACATCATAGTGATGGTTAAATAATTTAATTTGCAGCATCATGTAAACTTTTCCCCGGAATTGCTTTTGGGATTTTGGGCTGTGTTTGACATTATTTTTTTATAGCTTGTGAAATGCCTGGTAAACATACCGTATGAGCTCTTCTACTTAGAACTTGAGCCAGATCTTATTTAGAATGATATTAAACCAGTGGAAGTTAATAATCATTTGGATGACATGCTTTTCTAATCACCATCAAGGGAAGAACCTATAAGGAATGTACTGGAAAACTGAAGGGGTGTTGACCAGGCCATATACCAAATATGACATGATACTTGTCCTGAGGTAGTACTGGATATTTTTTTTCCAAAGCTGTAACTCTCTCACAAGTGCAAGTTGAAGTTATGAGCCCTTCCTATGTTTAATTTTATGAAGTCTCTTAGCGCTGTGGTTAGATATTAAGAAAGGAAAGAAATTAAAATATAGGCAGCACATGGATCGAGCACATTTCATTTTTCTTATTAAAAATAAGTAGTAAAGGCATGTGACATCGAAGAGAAGACGTGCCCCAAACGTAAAGCTTCTGCAGAAGTAGGGCTATTTCAAATAGATAAACAGAAGAATGGCACATAAGAAAACTTAACTGAACATCAGTAATTAGACTCAGAACCCACTCACATTGAAAATGGCACGACTTCACCATTCCTTCACTAGAAGGGAAAATTCTGTTTATTCAAAATGAGAAGTGAGTCCCAAAAGTGGGGTGATTTTGAAAATGAAAAGTAAATGCTATCTTCTGGGAGTAAGTGTGTGGCACTCACTCTCATAAAGCAGTTCTGACCAATGAAATAAGGAAATCATTAAAAGTTGATTTGAAAGGGTAATGTTATGGTTTGTAGCAATCTTAGAGTAGCACAAATTTATTTTACAATATCAGAAACATTATATTTGCATTTGCTGTCAAAAAATTATGGAAACCATATAAATGTCTTAAAATAGTAAAACAATGGCTGGTGATAAGTACTCTACTTCTGAAATACCGAACATCTGAAATAAAAGTTATTATTGTTATGGTAAGCTTTTACTGCTAGTAGGTTTAAATGATAAGAAAAAACATAAAAAAATATATATACTTATGAACACTACTAACTGTGAGTGGTTTGGCGTTCCTGGGTAATTTATTATTTTATGCCATATCAAGCTTTTTGGCTTATAGGTTTAAATGGGAAGAAAAAGGCAGGATTAATTGCTTCACATTTGGATTACAGGCTTATCATTTCAGCAGTAGAGAATACTTATTACTATTAGTAATTAAGGTAAGCTTAGTGTTTCTAGATAATTGTTTTAGTACATTAAGCCACTTGCCGGCTTACAGACTTCTTTTTGAAGCATAAAATGCGTTAGCAGGTACCATCAGAAAAGGAAAAGTCGATAAGTGGAATTGGAATCTTCGGAATATCTTGGAATCTTTTAACCGGTTGCAAATTGGAATTGTGTTTCAATGTCCGACCCTATTTACAACAGACACAAGGTTATACCAATACATTAGCCATGAGCCAATTTAGAGTGACTTTCTTAGCTTTATTAATGTCTTTGGAAAGTGGGAGAAAAGTGGAGCGAGTACTCCAAGTAAACCCACATGGAGGACATGCAAATCGGGATCAAACCAGGGATCCCGGGGCTGTGAGGCGACTGTGCTAAGCACAAGCACCATTGTGCTATAAAGCATTAATAGCACAGTGTGTGTTATACAGCTAGGCTCTCATTTTTGTTAAAACGATTTGTGAACTTAGGGTTTTTGTCTTGATGCACTTTCTCTTGAGATTCAGTTAATTGTTAAACCCATGGTGGCAAGTTGTTCTGGGCCAGATGCAGCAAAACAGGCAAACCCCATGATACTACAACCACCATGTTTCACAGATGGGATAAGGTTCCTATACAGGAATTTGGTGTTTTTGTTTCATTTAAATCAAAATGTTCTATTTTGGTCTAATTTGTCTGTAAATTGTTCTTCTACTTGCCTTCTGGATCATTTGTGCAGCTTTGCTCTCTTCTCACAACTGTCTTGCACACCATGTTTTCGTTATGGTGAACTCATGATCATTAACATTAGACAATGTTCAATGTCTTTCTTGGTCGACTGAGTACAAAATTTGTCTTGACTATGGATGGGTGGAGGTCCAACTCTGGAGAGCTGTTATGAATTGTTTTCCTAGCCTGATGAGCATCAACGACTCTTTTTTTCTTGGGTCTTTAGAAAGCTTTTTCGTTCGTACCACGGAAAGCTTTTGCAAATGTCTTTTGAAGATCAGACACAGATAGCAATAAGTTTACTTTCTGAGGTCGCTTAAAAAAGCAAACATCAATAAAGACATACTTACCACTTTTTGTCACTATGTCTCAACATGGTACACCAGCTGAACTGTTCTGCAGAGGAACATAATGCAACAAGACTTTGGCAGTGCTCTTGAGGAAATCCACAGTACCTGCTGCCTCTGCAGAGCGACCTCCATCTTCAGTGGCTGTACGAATCCTTTCCACCACTTACTCAACTTCCTGCCATCTGGACAGCGCAACAGGTGTATCAGTGTCCCTACTGCCACACTGAGGAGCAGTTTTACCTCAGAGCCATCACCCTGCTTAGGGAACATCCGGCCTGCTCTCTTAGATTCAACCACACTTACCTCTCATCTGACAATTTAACATTCTTACCACTACAGCTGGAGCTTCTCACACCAAGCACACACACACACACTCACACACATACACACACACAAAACCTATCCATGTTTGGTAAATGAGCTGCACATACATTAATAATAGTACGGCTTAATCAGAATTAAACTGAGTTTCAGCCTCGGCTGCCCTGATGTAAGCTGTTGTGGAAATTCTGTTCAGTTCCATTCTAGATGTTTGATTACACATTCTCACTACATCTTTATTAAAGGTAATAAAGAATAATAACACAACAATCAATCATCTCAATAATCATCTGGAGATTGTTGGTTGGATCTTGATACAATGTACTGATGAGCTCCAGCTGTTATTTGGGGGAAAGCAATACAGGCTCACTGACGTAAAATAACTGACCAAGAAGGTGTTGCTGGAATCGACTGAAACTCTAGCTGTATCAATGTAATTATCATGGATGTGAGGGATTACAGTAGAGTGAAACGTTCAGAGAAAACTATACAATTGAAAGGAGGCTCTAGTAACTTGTTGTGCCGCCTCTAGCCTCGATACAGGATGAGACATGATAGGGCATGGTGGCAAACAGGTTCTGCATGCTACCCTGTGGTTCATTTGCCCACAGGTGCTGCCGCTCGACCTGTTTATTATGCACACTCATCGATTGGCGACTGAACAGCGTGAGGAAATATTGCAATCCAGTATTCTGGGAAACCCTTGCTGTGTGCGCAAGTATTATCCTGCTGTAAAATACCATTTGGAATTTGGCCCTGCCATGAGAGGCAACCAATGTGACCGCAGGATGTTCTGCACATATCGTTGAATTGTTGGTGTTATATATATCATTCCACAGCAAAGGCAGGATTAAAGCGCTCACCACAAGTCCTCCACTGTCAATCCGGACCATCGTCTGATTCCAAGTAGAATCTGGATTTGCCACTAAAGAATAAATGTTTTTAGTCCATAGCAGGTCAGGGTTTTCTTCACAACACCACTGCAAACGTAAGCCATACTAACAGACTGTTAGTGGCAGGTCGTGGGAATTTGTGTTTTTCTTCTGCTAATCGCTTAGACAGGGGTGTGTAGTAAATGTGCCACCTGTATCTGGATGGTGTATAATAAAACTGTGGAAGCTGCTTGTTCTTGTCAGCAGATCACAGTCCTCTTAATGGTGGTCTGTCTGGGCCACCCGGAGCCTGTCCGCTGTACGTCCATGACCTCATGGAACCACTGCTTCCAACACCTCCTATCAGCTAGGTCAGAACAGCCTAGATGGCAGACAGTTTAGAATAAATTTGAAACGGCCATCTTGTTTTTCTCAGTCCAATGAGGCACCTCCACTCCAAGTCTTGTCATCCAAGCAAAATGTCCTTGAGTGTGTCATAGAGGCATGATTAGCAGTCAACAATCTTTCGCCAGGAGGCACACTACCCAAGAAGGTTCCCGAGAACCTTTTTATAGGGCAATCTTTTTGTATGTTCTCTTATGGCAAGACCCAGTGTCTAATCAGACCACAAATGCAATTTACATATCTGCCTGCAACGTAACCACATGCTGTTTTGCACCAATCCAACATGTGTCAGTGTGTCTAATTTCTTTCTCTTTCACACATGTTTATTTTCTTAAAGAAAAGTAGCAACACAGTTAAAACAAACAAAACAAGAACAGTCTATAATAAATACTTGACTTTAGTCCCAAGTATTTCAAGTTATTCCAAGTAGCAAGTCATATTAAATGCATTGGTGGGGAGTGGGAGCGGGGACACAATTTTGTTGGAAGTTTTGTGTCATGTTTTAGATATATTTGACAGGCTTAGACAGGAAAAGTTTCTGTTTCTAAAAGTATTCACGGTAACCATGTACATGCACTGTGAATTTTACTTTCCATGAAGTAGCTTGATATTGATATTTTAAATTTAAAGTGCAAAGCAATTTCAAAGAGAGCAATATTGGAGCGACATATGGGGCGACATCGCAAAGAATGTTATGGTCTATGAAGATGTTTTTTTCCCTCCACAACAGTTTACTGTAGATTTGATGTTTTAGACATTTCAAATATACCAAATATGTTTAGTACACAAGCTCCAGACCATTACCCGTGAGTATGACATGGTGCACAAATTCCGCTGTAGGCCGTGTACATGTGCTTTCTTATTTCAGAGGCATGCTGAGTGACATCGGCGACTATGTGGGCTCAGACATTGAGATATCTTGGTTGCCTAATCTGGATGACCTAATGAAAGGATATGCTCGAAACTTTCGCCCAGGGATAGGAGGTGAGTTTGAGATCTAGGGTACATGATGCCAAACAGCACTTATGGCAGTTCAACACAGAAAGGCTCAATTTCAAATTTGTTCCACACCTGTCTGAATTTCCCAGTTACGTGCTTGTTAGGAAGAACAGTGCTCCAATTCCAGAAATTTTCTAGCATGATATTTAGGTCACACGTTTTAATGAGCTCCCTCTAATTTTGACTTTGTACATTAATGAGCAGTTGAAGTGTGACAAGCAAGCGAGCCCACAAAACTGCCAGTACAATTAGAAACCCATTATGAGACGCATTATGCAACAGTATGAAAATGTGCTTTCCTCTCCCAAAAATTCAAGTTTGCTTGTCAAATGTGTAACCTCCACTCGTCACGGTTTAGATTACTGTCTGTCACAAGACTTAACTCAGCTTCATGCATCTGTACAAGTAAATATTCCTGTTATCTCTAATAACACCGCTGTTTATTTTTTAACATCTTACATTTCAGGAGCATGTTACATCTGAATTCATGTCACAATCGGTAATTCGTGGATGTCACGTCTGGTGCTGTAGGCACTTCCTGTCCCTCCACACTGGTTCCGCGAGTGTCTGTATTCTGTGCCCCATCATGACAGAGGATATGTGATATACAATGCATAATTTCATGCAGGGTTTATTTGGTGCTATATTTTGGCATCTAAAGCCCAAGTGTTCAATAAGTAGTAAAATGTTCTACTATTTAATTTGGTCAAGCATTCATCAAGTAAGAGACTGTCCAGAATTTCTATGCGTGACATCACTCTTGTATTTCGACTTGAAATCAGAAAAATGCAAACCCCCGAAGAAAAACAGAATACAATGACCCGCAAATCCTTTTCATTACATTTTCAACTGAAAACACTACAAAGAAAATACATTTGATGTTCAAACGGATAACGTTTAGAAAAAAGTCTCTGCAAGTAAGAAACAAAGCCGAAAAACAACATTGAATGGCCTTCAATCCCTCAGGCGGCACTGCATTAAAAACTGACATCATTCTGTACCGGATATCACCACATGGGCTCAGGAACACTTCAGAAAACCATTGCCAGTGAATACAGTTAATCGCTCCATCTACAATTGCAAGTTAAAACTGCAGAAACACTGTATTGCGTATTGATGAAATCGCCTGTTTTAAATCCCATAATTATTTAGGTTTTTTAAGGTAATTACTAGCCAAATTACCCCTGTCCCAATGTTTTTGACTCAGCCATTAGGGATTCAAATTTGCTTCAGCTATGATACATTTATGGGGCAGCACTGTGGACTGGCGGGTAGCACCGCTGCCTCACAACAAGAAGGTCAAGGGTTCAGCCCCAGGGTGGAGCGACTTGGGTCCTTTCTGTGTCTGAGTCTGCATGTCCTCCCCGTGTCTGCGTGGGTTTACTCCGGGTACTCTGGTTTCCTCCCACAGTCCAAAGACATGCGTATTAGGTTAATTGGTGTCTCTAAATTGTCATTGACTCGTGTATACAGACACCCC
The DNA here is from genome assembly GCA_034779995.1 of Parotocinclus haroldoi. NCBI lineage: Eukaryota > Metazoa > Chordata > Actinopteri > Siluriformes > Loricariidae > Parotocinclus > Parotocinclus haroldoi. The sequence continues at coordinate 9,640 of JAUZST010009085.1, forward strand.
AGCCGTGTAACTGGAAACAGGTGCACACCGGTCCCAAGCCCGGATAAATGGGGAGGGGTGCAGAGAGCAATGGCAAACTACTCCATTATCCTGCCAAAATACTTCATGGATCTCATCAATGAAAGACAGAAATGTGTGGAGATCCATGATCCATCAAGTGACCGAGAGTCGGCGGCGACTGTACGGTTATATAAATACCACGCAGGGTGTTTAAAGTGTGTTGCAACCATGGTGGAGACTACACAGCTGTCACAAAAGTGGAAAAAAGGACATGTCATTGCTCCAGACAAGAAATGGGTACAAGAAGATATCCAAGATCGTTAACATTCCCAGAGATGCGTGGGTGAATTATTAAGCAGTCACATTTGTTTTTATGTGTAAATAATTTTGCAAACAGAATCCAGTTTCCTCACACTTTCATATTAAGGACTATTTTGTAGATACATATACATATTTATAATATAGAAAGTTTGTTTCAATTCCAGGTTGCAACAATGCAAAATATGGATAATATGCAAAATATTTTGAAATCATAAAGACGTCTCAAATGCATAACCCTTTGACTACTTACTTGTTCTTGCCATTTTAAATTTCAATTCATTTCATGTGCTGTCTAGTAACAGGCACGTGTAAACATCAGTAGATCCATAAGAATTTGTATAGAAGAATTATTTTATGTTTCTCTTTACAGGGCCGCCAGTGAATGTCGCCATGGCAATCGAAGTAGCCAGTATTGACCATATCTCAGAAGCCAACATGGTAATGTTTCTATAGCTGTTCGGCATGTTATCTTTAAATCTTATGTACTAGAGACATTAAAGTACAAGCAGATTTCAGACCCCTGAACTATTTTGTTTTGTTTTAACTTTTGAAAAGGCTTTCCCACAAAGTGAATGTAGATTAGAGATTTGGTTCAGCGAGATTAAAGTTAAGATAAAATGTGTTCACATCTCTAGTATTTTGTCTGTAAGAATACATTTCAGTACTGTGCACATCTTAGTCATCTAATACTGTTAATGTACATTCTGCTGATTCCATATTCATTCATAGTCATTGCATTTAGTAATAGTTCTACAATTACAAACCGGAGTTAATCTGTGTCACACCTGCTGTGGGCGCTTCAGCACAGACAGAGGTCACTGTCTCTAGAGTGTTAGTCTCCCTGAACCCAATTTCAGCCTAGTGTGTACAAGTAGGCTGGATTGGGACATTGATGGAGCAAAGTCCTGATTCAGCATTGCCAGTCCATACCTGTCAAGTTTTGGATTTAAAAATAAGGTAACGAAGTTCAGTATCCCTTACATTTTAAGACAGGTTTACAAGAAATCTAAAATAACCACCTGTGAACAACTTAAAAACTGCAATTAAATGTCTAGAATCAGACACTGAAATGCTGTGGACATTCCTACATCTCGCTGTTCAAGGTTTGTTCCCGCTGTCCGCACTAACCTCGCGAGAACTGCCACTTGCAGCAGCCTGGGTGGCAGTTCTCGCGAGGTTAGTGATATTTCAGTTTGGAGAGGCACAGGAATGTTTTTTTTATTGTAATATAATACAGGAAATTTACAGAAAAATACTAATATGGAAGGACGGCGGGAAAAAGAGGTAAAATACGGTGGTTTCCCGGGAAAAACGGAAGATTTGACAGGTATGCTAGTCATTTGTATTGTTATTCATCATTTTGGTTATCACATTAGTTTCGTTACACTGATTTGGTTCTGTAAAGAGGAGAAAGAAATAGGCAACAAGATGTACAGGACTGAAACTAGGCATCATGTAAATACGACGTGATGTTGTCACAAATATGACAATCAATGCATCGTCATCTAGCCCAAAGTGCCCCACCTACCCAACCCATCGCCAATTTGGAGATGAAACCTACGCCTCTCTCTCTAATGGTCAGAACCCACACAAGACCACCACAGATCAGATCCAATTTGGGTGGTGGATCATTCTCAGAACTGCAGTAACACTGACATGTTGGTGGCGTATTGGTGTTTTTTGCACTAACATGAATGGATCAAATAAAGCAGTGATGCTGGAGTTTTTAAACACTGTGCTCACTCACTGTGAACAACATATTTCTCCACCTTGTAGATGTAAAGTCAGAGGCAGTAGCTCATCTGTTGTTGAACTTTGTACTTTGTGCTACTCATCTTCTAATCCTTCATCAGTGCTCACAGAATGCTGTTTACAGGACAGTGGTGGACATTATTGGCTGGTGGACTATTTTCAGTCCAGCAGTGACACTGTGATGGTTGAAAACTCCAGCAGCACTGCTGTGTCTGATCCACTTGTATCAATGCGACACACAACTAACTAAGCAAAAACTTGCCCATGATCCAATATCTAAGATGGTGGCCATGTTCCCGAACATAGCCTAAAATATAGGCCCCCTCACCCATTACTTTGCTTGGGTATTCAGATATGTCATTTTGCCTTTTGTTTCTGAAATAAAAAGGTGTCCTGTGACTTTTGATCCACCCAGTAGTTTCAAAGTAAACTTGTATATTTGTTTAACCTACAACTAGCCATTGATGCTGAAAGTAAGGTTAAATTAAACAAATAAACAAACCAAATAAACAACAAAAATCAGGAACCGGGAACTCCCCTCATCCACCTATGCTTGGACTGTACTTTGTAAACTGTACAAGTGTGTAAGACACTCTGGAGAAGAGCAGCTGATAAATGATTAAATGTAAATTTGAGTGAAATTAGAGAAACAATTTATGTAAATTTCAGAATTTGTTCGTGTTTGGTGTTTCCCCTTTTGTTCTAATGGAAGTACGCACCCAAGCTGACATGGATTCCACAAGTTGCAAAATCTAATGATCCATGTTATCCCAGCATGATTTCACAGTTCTCCAAAACAAATCTAGTAATGGTATGTTTTCAAAACCCCAGAAATAAGTCCATGAGCCACCCAACTTTATATAACTACATACCGCTCAAACAAAATTAGGGAACTTTTCAAAATGAAATATTTTTTTGTGAGCAGTGTATGATTGGTCACAGAGAATTACATAGTATTCAAATCTATTGCAATAATGCAAAAAAGAATATGTACATCCTACATTTTGAACAGGTGCACCCAAAAGTATTTAAGTGTATTTTAAATGAGGTGTGTCGTTTTGTGTAAATGTCATCAGTTAGAAATTTGTCTCTCAGTTTTCCATTATGAATAACTGAAAAAAATGTTTTAAATTTGTTCTATTTGTGTGTATGTGTGTGTGTGTGTCCTGGCAGGAGTATACTATGACTGTGTTTCTGCGTCAGAGTTGGCGAGATGATCGACTTTCTTACAACCACACAAACAAGACCCTGGGGCTGGACAGCCGTTTCGTGGATAAACTCTGGGTACCAGACACATTCATTGTCAATGCCAAGTCAGCTTGGTTCCATGACGTCACTGTGGAAAATAAACTCATACGGTTACAACCTGATGGTGTCATACTGTATAGTAGCCGGTAAGTGTTTGTATATTTGTGTGTGTGTGTGTGTGTGTGTGTGTGTGTGTGTGTGTGTGTGTGTGTGTGTGTGTGTGTGTGTGTGT
>JAUZST010009086.1:102-13191 GCA_034779995.1 Parotocinclus haroldoi
TTGTTGTTGTAGGTGTAGCTGTTGTTGTAGTTGAGCCTGTGGTTGTTGTTGTAGGTGTAGCTGTTGTTGTAGTTGAGCCTGTGGTTGTTGTTGTAGGTGTAGCTGTTGTTGTAGTTGAGTCTGTGGTTGTTGTAGGTGTAGCTGTTGTTGTAGTTGAGTCTGTGGTTGTTGTAGGTGTAGCTGTTGTTGTAGTTGAGTCTCTGGTTGTTGTTGGTGTAGCTGTTGTTGTAGTTGAGTCGGTGGTTGTAGTTGAGTCAGTGGTTGTGGTTGTAGTTGAGTCGGTGGTTGTAGTTGAGTCGGTGGATGTGGTTGTAGTTGGGTCGGTGGTTGTGGTTGTAGTTGGTGTGGTTGTGGTTGGGTAGGTGGTTGTGGTTGTAGTTGGGTATGTGGTTGTGATTGTAGTTGGGTCAGTGGTTGTTGTTGTGGTTGGGTCGGTGGTTGTGGTTGGGTTGGTGGTTGTGGTGAGGTCGGTGGTTGTTGTTGTAGTTGGCTCAGTGGTTGTGGTTGAAGTTGGGTCGGTGGTTGTGGTTGTAATTGGGTCGGTGGTTGTGGTTGGGTCGGTGGTTGTGGTTGTGGTTGGGTCGGTGGTTGTGGTTGGGTCGGTGGTTGTGGTTGGGTCGGTGGTTGTGGTTGTAGTTGGGTCGGTGGTTGTGGTTGTAGTTGGGTCGGTGGTTGTGGTTGGGTTGGTGGTTGTGGTTGTAGTTGGGTCGGTGGTTGTGGTTGTGGTTGGGTCGGTGGTTGTGGTTGTGGTTGGGTCAATGGTTGTGGTCGTAGTTGTCAGTATGTTTGATAGTGTTGTTGTTATAATGTTAGTCGTTGTTGTGGGTTTGTGTCCATTTCCATTTCCATTAGCAGATTTTGTAGTTTGCCTAAAGATAAAAGATCAAATTAAAGATAAAATTCTGTATAAATCAGTTTGATCAGGGTTTTTTTAAATCTTATTCAGGATCTTGAGCTAAACTCTTGTTGTTTATTATCTCACCATAATTATAAATCTTATTCTTAATGCATAAGCGGGAAATGATTTTCTAATAATACTTACGTATCGACTCCAGTAGCAGAAAGAGCTAAACACAGAAACACTGTTGGAAACAAAGCAGAATGGTTTTTAGGGTTCATGGTTGAATAGAATTCAATTCTTCTGATTATCCAATAATGATAGTAAAGTGAGTAAAGCTCGGGTAATTAGCAGTAAGCTAGCACAGCACTTTGTGAAAATTCCAAGCAAACAATCAATCGTCAGGGAAACTGGAATTTAAAAGAAGACCGACATGCATCATTAATAATTTTATATTTTCATTTATATTGCAAACTAATTAGAACAACAGTACATAGTAATATAAATAAAGATTGTTTTTAGGACTTCCTGCTCCGACAAAGAGCTGTTGAGCAGCTGTTTAGCCTTGTCATGGATTTCATCACCGTCAAACGTCAAGTCGAGTCGGATTTATTTACCGAGCGCTTTTTCTAACGCAGCGTTTCCTCAAAGCAGCTTTACAGCGTTAGACGCAGCAAGCCTGGGGGGACAGTGGCAAGGAAAAAAAAAACCTAAATGCTGTCAGGAGGAAACCTTGTTAGGAGCCAAAATTTAAATTTAAACCAAAAAAAAGCACCCGAACAAGTTTGTAGTTATTATAACACAAAGTTTTTAATTATAGATCAATAAAATATTGACTAGAAGAGCATTTTATATTTTATATATAACCTTTATATATAGAGAGAGAGAGACTTTAATACGATTATTATTTAAAACCGAATGAAACAAACATACAAAACAAAATGTATCAATGCACCAACGAGATCCATTGGTTAAACAGAAAACATTTCATTGACACAACTTTAAACGTTTTATTTTCTTGTCCTAAATTCTAGGGTTGTCAAACGTACAGCTGAAGTAAGAAAGGATGTTTGTTTCTAAAGAGCTCCAGCATTTCCAGAGTTTGAAGCTGAACCGAGGACGATTAAGGAGCTAATGTAATTACCGTACGTTAACGTGTCCTCCATGTTGGTCCAGGCAAGACCGGTTTGTAAACAGCTAGAACTGTTCTGGTTAAAATGCACCGTCCCCAAATTATTTCGGAACCCATTTGAGATGGTTTTATTTATAAAGCCTTTCGATAAGTAGGAATAACGATGGACTTTGGTTAATAGGCGCAGAAACATCCCTTTCTTATTTAATCATGTTAAATGTTAAATGGCTTTTTCTCTAAACTATTCATTATTTGAGCTTTTCTTTAGCTCCAGGTCAAAACTCGACTCGTCCACTTCGAAAAACGTTCAAGAAAAATAACAAAACAGAAAAGAGAAGTGAAAGGGTGAGGCACTGCAGATGATCCGTTTTTTTCCCTGCTTTCTCTTGCAGTTTTAGATGTGATGTGACGTAGCGTAGCGTAGCGTAGCACAGGGCTGAGTTTAGCTGCTATTCACGCTTCTCTGTGCTCCAGTCGTTCCTTTGTACAATCCAGCTCAACCATGGCTAGCTATTTAGCTCGAGATCAAACAAATGCGGACACTGCTAGTCAAATAAAAAGCTCTTACACCAGCTGTGCAGCAACAATGACATACTAAGGTGTTCAACAAACAATCAACAGATATTTGTTCTTATTTGAGTTATAACACTGACAAACGGTTTGAGAAGGTGCTGTAGGTTTTCCTTTATCCTTCTACCTAAAGCCTGCACCATCACAACCAGAACGTTTTATAACTGTTAGAAAGGGTTCCGATTTTCACCGATTAAAAAAACAGCCTGATCATTAACGATTAGTCGTTATTGTCTTTAAGATGGGTCTGTGGTAGCCTAGTGGATAAAGTCTTGGGTTGTGGACCAGAAGGTCCAGGGTTCAAATCCCACCTCTGGCACAGTTTGGGCTCCTGAGCGAAGCATTTATCCCGGTGTATAAATGCTTGTATAAGGTGCTCTTAATGAGGTCGTCTGCTCAGTGACCTAAACAGCACTTTTATTTTTTCCTATTTATTCAGGTCGTCCGAGGAGTAAAAGCCCGGGTTCAGATCCCACACGGTCCTGTTTTTACGTTTGACATTTACGTTATTTAGGAGACGCCCTTATCCAGAGCGACAGTCTTACAATCCAAGCTGCTGTGGGAATAAGGGCCTTGCTCAGGGACCCAGCTGTGGCAGAGGTGGGATTTGAACCCTGGACCTTCTGGTCCAAAAGCCAGTACCTTAAGCGCTAGGCTACCACAGTCCCACATCTGCACCTGCACCCACTGGCCTGGCCTGGCCTGGGGCACAGCCGGACGCTTTAGAAAAGCAGTATTAAGAATAATAATAACAATACTTACGTATGGAGAGGTGAGCCGCCGTTCTGTAGCCATGTTCAGAGGACGCACACCTGTAACGTACGTTATGACACGTTATATGGTTTACCATCGCTATAAATCAATAAATAAATAAGAGCACGGAGCAAAGCATCCAGAACGTCCAAAGGCATTTTGTAGACTGTCAGCTTTTTATTCTGATTCTCCTCTGAATTGTAACAAACGACACATAAAATATCTCAAATATAAACTGTTTGCATAAAGACCTTCCTGATTAAAGCACGTTTAGATGAAAAGGTGCATTCGTCCCAGTTTGCAGTTTTACCTGATTTGGCTCTTCGGAGTCATGCCCACGCGTGATCTGCTGATGAGTTGGTCCACGTTCAGTCTCTCGCTGTGTTTGGGTTCTGAATGCCACATCCATTAGGAGTGGTTTATTACATGTACGGCCTCTCCTCCGTTTGCGTCGGCATTCTGCAGGACAAAAGAGCATTTTTACCGCTTTTAACAATAACTGGGTGTAGATCCGTACACACACACACACACACACACAAAAGTAATTGCGGGAAAAACACAGGAGTAATTAAAAAGACGGAAGGAAGACATGCTTGAAATATTTACGCTTTAAGTGATGACTGAGTTCTTGAACTCTTTTATTATATAATGTTTTACTATTAGACGCATCATGAGGAGTAAACGATAAACATAATCTCATCCTATAGCTCAGCGAAACGGCGACTGCAAACGATTAAGCTCTCGTTAAGCTAATCGTTAGTCAGGAAATGTCCTCCTGATACCCGCCCTCGTCTCCGAGGAAAGAGGAAACCCCTGAACCATGGTCCTCTTTTACATAAAGGATAAATAACTGAAAAGATTAGAAAGTTTCATCTAAAACTGAAACTCAGTCTCCCAAAATATCTTATTATTATGATTATGATTATGATTATGATTAAAGGATTATAGGGTTAGTCATTAATTGGTCTAAACGGTAATCTGCCACACCTGATACAGCTCATCACAAACCGGAATATGAACTCGGAAACAGAAGCAAGATAACGATCTATAAAAGTAATTCCTGTTGATCCCGGGGAAAACCAGGTTCAAAAAAAGCCGCTCCCAAAACTCCCAAAAAATAGCCATGGGGCGGGGTTACTATCAGAAAACGGCACGCTGGCCTTTATCGAGACCCTAAAGGTACAGCAAATCATTATCCCTCTATTATTATCTACCCTCTAGTCTTCTTCGTTTTACAGCCTTCAAAAACCTTAAGGCTCAGAAAATGTAAAAAACAAACAACGAGCAGAAGGATATCTAACGATGTTCTGAGGTTTCAGATCTGAACGCTAGAGAGAAGAATTTAGCCTTAATTGAAACACAAACAGAAATATTTCGGATCTACTTATAAACTTATAAGTCTGTGTGAGCATTGGACAGAACAATAAATAAATAAATAAATAAATAAATAGAGACTCCAGCGCTAAATGATCTGTTTCTCTCTTTTTACTGCCTAAATATTTTGGCTGTGATTGAGTAAAGTGGAAACTTTTTGTTTTACTAACACGTTCCATAAAAAACGACGGGAACCGGTCAAATTAACGAAGAAGCCGTGTTTCAGGCCTCGGTTAATCACACTAATAATAATACGATTCAACTTATTTCGTCTTTGAACTTAGGAAATGTTAGAAGTCAGTTTCGAGGGCCGGGTTGGTCCATTTTCTTAGCCACGCTCCTCACAGCATTTCCTGCTGCGTTCCTTTGTTTTGTTAATCACTTACTCCCAATTAAAGTTAGGCTCAGGGTTAGGACAAACCTCATTAATTATGCAGGTGTTTCTAACGAGAAAAAGGCATGTGCACAAGTTATTTCTCGTTACCTTCTTCCCAGTTTGTTTGCAAACAGGTTTGAGGTTAATGTACTAGTACAGTGTAAGGGCGTGGCGCACAAACACACACAAAAACACACACACACAGGATTAGTCAGTAATGTTGATTAGTTAATTCTAATAACGAGTTACATATGTAAGGACAAATGACTTAAACACATGACTGTTCTGCCAAAGATAAACTGTTCACAAATTAGAGGATAATGAATATATTCCTATCTGGTTGTTGTGGTTTTTGTGCGTTTTTTTTGGCTGGATATCTCAAAATGAGAATGAAGTGATAGAAAAAGGAAGCGCGTGATCTTTTTAAATTAAACAAGATCATCAGAAAAGCAAACAACAAAGCCAGAGAAAGCTGTTCTATAATCAGATTTCCTTTAACAGTCGTAAATGCACTTTATAAAAGGCTGAAAGTGTCTGAACGTTCCCTGATCTTTAAAGTGAACATCCTGTCATTTCCCGGAACCTATAATTCCTCTGTAACACCGTTTAGCTGAATGTGACGTCTGGAGAGACACGGGACGTCCTGAGCGCTCAAACACAACTAACAGTGGAAACAGAATGTCCCAAAGTGTGATTATCAGACTGTCTAATCACCGGAACAGTACGAAGAAGGTTAGGGCGGGGTCACCCATCCGTCCCAGCACCAAAACATGACCTCTACAGGACGTTATTGGTACGAAGGAGCAGGTGCAGCACTGTAACAGAGTTACAGGGACAGTTTCTTACTGCCGCTGGATAACGGATACACACCCAGACCGTACCAAATTAGCCCCATTGCGTTGGTCTGCTGCCCGGAGACCAATGGTATGGATCCTGCTACCTGCTGAACGCTCTAGAAGGTGCTGATGCGCATGGTGATTGCACACCGTGATGACTGGATAACTTTGATGAGTCACGGTTCAGTTTGCCGCCTGATAACCATCATGTTCTGATCTGCCATCGGGTGCCCCCGAAACCTCGCCGTCTCAAACACCCCATCACTGGCCTCCATGTACCTGAACCAGAAGGTCCTGAGTTCACGCTCCAGCTCTGTGGACTCATGTGGACCTGCAGTCGTTTGGACCCTTTGTTGTAAGGGTCAGGTTTGGGGTGTGAGATGATCTGGATTAGAGACTCATGGGGGTCCTCCCATGTTTTCTGGGTTCTTCTCCATCCACTCTGGACTGCTGGAGGTTGGGCGGCAAATCGCTGTCGCCCCACAGCTGCTGGGACTGGTGTGGTGTTTGCATGTTCTCCTCAAGTCTGTGTGGGTTAAGTCTGAGTAGCAAGGTTTCCTCCCAAGCTCCAAAGGCACGTTTTAGGTTAAGTGGCCTCTCTAAAGTGTCCTGGTGCGAGTGTGGGCTAAGTAATGCTGATACGCACACACCTATCTATTATTATTATTATTGTTATTATTATTATCGTTCCGTTCCAGGTTCCTTTGATCTTTTGAGCGCTGGTCCTCTTTCTTATAATGTTTAGGAATTTTCCTTTCCGCTGCCACCTTAGGTTTTTATCTGAAGAGTAATAAGTAGTGTAGTTTGTTCCTCTGGTGGATAAAGTCACCGATGCTGACGTGAAATAAAGAAAAGACAAACTGATCGAGGTCAGTGTGTGTGTGTGTGTGTGTGTGTAAGAGTGAGAAACACAGTCACCTTAAAACAGGTCAAATGATTAAGTCGGGATAGGAAGGACACCTGAGTAACGAGTAATTATTCTGAGTTTGAGTAATTCTTTATACCGGTGGGTCATATCGTTATAACCGGCCCATCCCGATGCTCTGTATCATATGGTTCCATTTCCCCCTGTCCTGTAAGGGTCAGGACCACGACAGAGGAATTATTCGGCTAAAAAGACTTTCCGGTAATGCTACCCCATACCGTCTAACACCCTAACTGATCACAAACAAGGGCGGTACCCCAAAATGTTTCTGGATAAAGGCCCCACACATTTTGAGAAGCTCCTCCAGCTTGGTGCTCTGCTTGCACTCAGTCGAGATCTTGGATGAACATCATGTCCAACATCGTTCATTTCCAGGCAGAAACCAGATCCTGATTAGCAGAAAACACGTAGAATGGACTAAAGGCCTCTCGTGAGCCACTCTGCTCTGTATGTTCATGGTATGCAGCTCCCTGTGGAGCACAGTTCTGATAGGAATTTCCTGCAGGTTGGGATTTTGATTGCATCTGCTGGTAGCACCCTATGAGAGTACCCTTTGACACCCCTACAAATTCAGCTGCTTTCTTCACACTGTTTACATTTACATTTCCAGCATTTAGCAGACGCCTTTATCCAGAGTTAATACAGTCATTACATTTTTAAGCAATTGTGGGTTAAGGGCCTTGTTTAAGGACCCAACTGTGGCAGAGCTGGGCTTTGAACCCTGGACCTTCTGGTCCAGAGTCCAGTACCTTAAACGCTAGGCCACCACAGGCCCACTGTTGGCTTTAGCGTGCCCGAAGCTAATCGTTCCTGTTTGCCATCTGCTTCGCTGCACTGTACCACCTCTTCTCAATCTGTGAACCCTATCACACACCCCACAGGCGTTTATAGGCACATCATCCTCGTGCAGCGCCATCTGCAGGCACCTGAAGGTACCTTTGCGTTTTATCTGATGAGCTTTAGATCTGGATAATGGTACAGTAAACAGTAAACGTTTTGTTCTCATTTATCTTCCTGGCTCTTCATTACATTTGTATTTGTTTGCTCTCACCTTATTTGGCCTCAGTCCTTTGGAGACACACCCTTCAACAAACACAGTTCTGCACGCTGACGCATTAGTGTGTGTGTGTGTGTGTGTGTGTGTGTGTGATAAGCATGTTGTGCACATGTTTGGGACAGTGCGTACTGTTAGAATGTGATTACGTTGAGCGTACACACGCTGCGGTAACGTCCTATAAACAGCAGAGAGAGCATGAATGAGTAAGAGATCCCGATTTAATCCGTGGGAGCTTTGTAGGATCCCTCAGACGAGTGATGTGCAGGTTTTTCTTGTTCTTGTGGTGGGATCAGTCAGTAATCCACGATCAACCGGTTGTTTATACTGCCGTGTTTAGGATGGATGAGTTTTGGAGTAGATGATTTCGTAAGAGGAAACCGTGTGCTGAAAGACAGGTCACTGAATCACAGAACAATGGGTCTAATGTTTGTTTGTTTTTGTTTTTTTTTCTCAGATTCCAGTCTCCTGTCAGGGCAAACCGACGATAAACAGGGTGGAAACTGGCAAACGGTGGCTGGATGAGTGCCTCCCAAAAACCTGCACGTGTTTAAGACGGAATCAGTCCCGCGTTTCACTGCTTAAATGAATATTTCTCTGGCACACAGCGGTGCTTCTGCTCGATTCGAAACATCATCATCATCATGTCACAACATGTAACCAAAAGTTTATGGACAGCCCCTCTGTCATAGAATCACGCTCCTTGTGTAATGTGTAGATTTCTATATTCTCGACAGTACAATGTGTGCCATCAGGTACAGAACCTTAACCCCTAGGCCAAACGTGTAAGCCGACCTCACAGCGATGTTCCAAATGAGTGGAAAGCCTTCTAGCAGCAGTAAGGTCAGGGCAATAATATCCATCCAATAATATTTCCATGGTGATGAAAACGCTTGGGATTGGATAGTACTCCATGACACTTATTGTGGCCAGACACTAAAATCCTCTAGCCGTAAAATAGGCAGGGGTATCAAGCTTTGCGAAAACATTGCTCCAAAATGTAGCATGAAGTTTGGAGAGAGTTTCGTAGGAACAAATGTTCCTTAGCTACAACAACTTGATGGAACGTCCCTTCTATGGCATGTGCTATTGGACTATTTTTGGGCATGTAGCGCACTAGCTTTACAGAATGGCAGTTCATACTTCCATCCAGAGCCTAGTGGGCCAGCAATACCCCAGCCAACAAGGGTTTTCACACCGCCAAACACTGTCTATAATCTTCCAAGGCTCTAGGGTTGACCCCTATCAGCCGCCCAATTATAATGATAAGATAATCCTTTATTAGTCCCACCAGGGAGGAATTTCACCAGTTCAAATATGCTAAACTCGGGGAAAGATTGGAAATAAGAAAAAAAGCCCCGCCCACCTCCTATTGAGAAGCAGGGGGAGGTACCAGGTTTCCATAGCAGCGGAATCTTCTGGGGGAGTTTACACTCGAAACGAGTGTACCGTCCGACCCCAAGGCAAAAAACCAGAGATGAGAATAAGACGGGTGGCGAGTCCAGATCATAGATGCTTGTTTTGACTCGAGTGATCCCACCCATTCTACACAAAACATTCATGAATTGTGGTCCTCCATTTCTCCAGTTGATCCCATTTCAAGTTCAGAACCGATTCCAAGGTCCACTCTCTTTACGGTAAGGCCATTTTCTTATGTCTTCATTTTGTAATAATAATAAATAATTCAGGCATAGTTCGTGCTTGTTTGTGGCTCCTTGTTTGTGTTTATCAGAAATGTTGCTGACAGCAGCTGGCCATTTCTCTCGAAGTTTAAACAGTAAGTTTGAAACAGTGACTTTTAGGTTGGAAGGTGTTTCAGGTTCCACAATGTAATCCATTTCCTGCATGGTATTGGGGCATCTTTTGGAGAATACTGCATATGACCTCAGGCCCAGTGCATCCTCTGTCTGAACAGCAGGCCTTTTCAAAGCCTTGTCCAAGCGAGCAGGTGCAACTTTAATTTCATTTCCAAAATGTCATTCGAGTTGCTCTTTGACCTCTTTGTAAGCTCTACGTGGTGGTAAATGAAAGCAGCTTCGTACAAGGTTCCCAGGCTCTCCAGATGTATACGGTTCCAGGTAATAACGCCTTTGTGGCATATTGTTGTTTTTTTTTGTTTCAACTGTTTGTTTCGAAAGATCTCAAGACCACCACCCAACTTTCCCATCAGTTTAAACAATTTCTTTTCCTTCCCAGCGATCGTTTCCCCATCGACCCACGTCATTCTTTTGCATTTTAAATGTACACCTTACTTTCGAGGCACCATAACATAACGTCCAGCAATGTTTGAACTTGATTCAAACCTTCCTTCCTTGCACAGCTGACAAACAAACTTTTCGGCTCGACTTCCCGACGCTAGTTTAACACCGCCGTAATCAATTTAATTATTTCCAAGCTCCCAACAGTTTAGCCTGTTTTGCAGAGACTGTTTGCGCTGCTTTAGTTCCACGGTGATGAGAACGGTAGGCCGTTGGTACTCCATGGTACTGTTGCTAAAGATCAAATACACTAGTCGTAGAACAATCAGGGGTATCAAACTTAACAAAAACACTGTGCAGCATGAAATCCCGACCGCAATTCCCACTCCCTCTCCTCGTCCATTCAGACCGTAACCATGTGACCCATAACCCCCGGCATCACCAACAAACACGGGCAATACGGCACCCAAACATGAACGAAATGTCACTCTTTGGAGTGACGTAACCTGTGTTAAACTTCCAGTTCCAATAAAATGAATAACAAATCAAGAACGAATAAGCTAAAAACATCTAAATGGCTGTGAGAGAAACAAGCCCACGATTCCCAGTCCAGCTAAATTCAATTCAAATTCACATTCAGATTTATTCCTATAGCGCTTTTGATAACGGAACATGGTCTCAAAGCAGCTTTATACATAACACTGTATGATCTTAAAAGTCCAGTCCCAAACAGAGCAAACCTGGGGCGACAGCGGGAAGGAAAAACTCCCTGAACGTAAAAGGAAGAAACCTTGGGAGGAACCAAGACTCAACGATGTGAAGAATCTAAACGTGACAAGCTTCCATCGCTGGTGCAGCTGCTTACAGGAGGGACCCTGACCTTTATTTCGGGGTTATTTTAAAGCCCTCTTATGTTCCTCACTCAGTCTGTCCATATCTACTGTTGAGTCGTAGCTACAGGAAGTCAGTCCTGTCGTGAGCTGTGAGAAAACTCTTACAAATAATAATAATAATAATAAATAAGATTGCTCTGTCAGTCACAAAGCTCACAGGTACGAATTATACACAAAATATGTACCACTCTATTGTACCGTCACAAAGGCCTCAGACATCAGAGGCTGTGGTTTGACTGACGCTTCAGCAAGAGAGCAGTGAGCCACGCCTAGAGCTTTAGTCCGACTCCACAATGCAGCTTTGTTATGCATTCCTAAATCCAAAAGACATGCAGTATTAACTCTAAACATTGCTCCTCATTCAGAACTGCACTGACATTCCAACGTGTGTGTGTTTGTTTTTTTTTGTTTGTTTGTTTGTTTGTTTTATTTTTCTATTGCTAATGACGTAAATCTCCTTTAGCGATGATTTTATTTCAGAGATTTTATGTTGGCTGGAAACATAACAAACACCAGATGAGGATTTGGAGATCGTTAGAGCGTGAGAAACAGGGTACGGTTTTGGAGAATGAAGACTCTAAGAAGAAAACTAACCGGAGACTAGGCTAAATGCTTATGCTATTTGTACTGTTTAAAAAGAAGAAAAAAGGAAAAGCCGTAAGGATAACTGTTAGTAGGGTTTCAGCAGGTCCCTGTAACTGTGTGGGTTTCTGGGGCTTTGGACAAAACACCTGAGCACAAAGTGAGCACTGAGTTGATACACAGGAAAAGATAAAAAAACGGACACTTCACAATAGCGGAGAGCTAAAGGACAAGGGGGCACTCCTTTTGGGATGCCAATGAGATCCCTTCCTAGGGGGTTTAACCCTCAGTCACAGCAGGACCCATGTGCCCGTAAGGACAGTACGGCAGAGTGACAATCAAGGGAGCAGCCCCGCTAGAGTTTAAGTAGCCGGCACTGGGAATACCTGGGTCCCCTGAACACGCTGCTAGAGGGTCCAACCGTGGTCAAACTGGGATTAGAGCTCCCTTTTGACTGGTAGAGCCTTTCAGCGCTGGAATCGAGGCTTCACTGTGAATCCTGGGTGGAGGCTGGCGTTTGGACTGGTGCCTCCTGTCTGTGCCCAGTAAAAACGGGAATAAAATGGGTTTCCAGTACTGCCCATATGTCCCCTAGTAAGCACTGTTACCCTAGTGAAGGTGCCCGTGGAGATTTGGGGCTTGGTCAGCGGACGTGTTGGAGCGTCTGGACGTGAACCAAAGTAAATAAAGAAGCTAAACTTGCAGTATCATTTAGCCCACTGACGACCCTTTATCTCTGTACACATTAAAATAAATCCCAACTTCAACCGGGCTTCTTCTTGCTTTGTTTTGTCTGCTTCCTTCTTTATCCGATCACACCCATGCAAAAATGGCACGTTAATTGTTCTCTAGGTTAGATAGATCTGGACGGATTCCATCTATTTAATGTTCAAACTCAGGGGATCTTGAAGAAAAAGGAAATATAAGGATTAAATAATTCTCCTAAAAGCTACGTTTGAGGGAATGGGGGTAACTTTGGGAACTGAAGATCAGATTACAGAGCAGTCCTGACATTTAACGTTCAACAATACGGCCTTTATTCCAAACTCCGTACCTCACAACAAATAAACCTGACGTAAATCAGGATTCAGAATTACAATCAGAATTTATACAGTGAACTACTGAGCACAAGCGATAACTCCCAGTGCTCTCGGGCTGCCACCGATGGGCCCTCGAACGAGGCCCTTAATCCAGAAAGAATGGAGTATGAGATCGTATCAGTTCAGATTATCTGATCTAAGATCAGTGCTTTCTTTTCCGAATGATAAGAAGTTACGTTACTGATCTTACCACTTATTCCAAAGAACCAGGAACAGTTCATTCTGCATTCACACCGAACACACAGGAACCAGAACCAGAACCACAACTCTGTAACAGCATACAGTGGTTCAGGTTCCCCAATGATGAACCCCATTGTTTTGTGCTTCCTCTGATTCACTAAATTCACTATATATAAATATATAAATATATATACATGATTAATATAAGATATTAAATGTTTATTAAACCTTTATTGTACGATTTACACGTATAGCGAACGTACAAACAAGAACTACTG
>JAUZST010009087.1:0-13191 GCA_034779995.1 Parotocinclus haroldoi
AAAGGCACAAGCAAAGTTTATAATATCAAAGGGATTTTTTCTCTTTGTACATTGTTATTCAACCACAAACTAGAATTATCTCCTCCTCACACACATTCATACACTCACAAACCCTTAGTCTTTCTGTCCTTGGGAGGACTTTTCACTGACATAATATTTCTGTAGCTAATTAAATTTACACCTATACACACATAATCCTAAACTCAGGAACCTAAAGCAAATTGTTTGATTTTTTTTAAAGCCAGATGGATATCTTAAGATGTCTTTTAAATGGATGCGATGAGATATTTGGTATAAGTGATTAGAGAGAAAGGAAAACATAACATTCCACCTAGCTTGTCATCATTAACAAAATAATTAATTAAGAATTAAATAAAATATGCATACTCCCTCGCTGTCGCACCAAGCACCCTATTACAGAATACTCCAGCTGCATTTATTAATAACTTTCCAGAATTAACTTTCAAAACACCTGATCTTCTTGAGCTTGCAAAAAAAAACTATTAGATATTTCGTTCAACTCTGGATATAGTTGCTCCTGCTAGAGTAAATATATTAGGGAACAAAGGCTAGCACCTTGTTATAATGATCACTCCTGTACTTAATAGACATAATTAAACATATTTATTTAGGGACACCAGAAGCCTGAACAGTTCCGGTATAACTGAGGGAAAAAATAAAATTGCTAGATGATCAGGAACAACAGAGTAGAGAGGAGACTAGCTGATCCCTAATATAGGACAAACCAGACTAATCATAAAGAGAAGTCTGCTTTGTGATGAAAGGGGAAAGGAACCCCTATCTAGTTATTCACAGAGAAGCATAGGTTGGACACTCCCCTGAACCTACTTTCCAAGCTCATGGCAATCAAATGCTGCACGATCATCCAGGAGCGATGTCGCTTCTAAGGGACGGCACCCACAGCGGCTTCAAGGTCCCACTGATTGGGACATAGATAAGATGGCCAGATGTTGGGATATACCTAATCAAGGTAACTTCTTATCAGGAAGTTAGTAGCTTCAATGAACGACAGCCTGACTATACCCAAAATAATTACTACCTATTCTGTAGAGCAAAACAAGAGGGAAACAAGGGCAGCTCCAACAGTACTATAACTGTCTTAGGCAGGCATACTGTGTTTCCAGAAACCAACCCGGAATGGAGGAAGATTAACAATTTAAGTCATTATTTGTCCAAAATCTCCATCCCTCCACTAGTCAGTATTTGGGAGTCTCTGCCTGCCCACACACCTTAAATAGCAGGCAACTGTGGGACCTAGCCCTGAAGGGGTTTGCAAAATACCAGCAAATGGATAAAGCCCCCTAATATGTTGAGCCTTGATACTCAGTACGACCAAGGGAGTCTACCCCAAAAGTGGCCTAGAGATACCATCCAACAAAAAAGTGAGAGCCATCTTGACCATAGTTGGGTAATTCAAGGCCCAAGTGATCAGGTCCACCATGGTCTGATCAAAATAAGTATAAATCAACCTCAAAATGAGTTGAGGCCTGCCAGGGTACTGCCAGAAAAGGCAGTAAGCAACTTCCCTAAGCAACGTGAAAACACTCACACTCAACCCTGAGAATATGGGTGGGAGAATAAAACAAACCATAACAAGTCTCCTCAACGACACGCTGAGGGGAAAATCAGGAAAGTCCATGGTCAGGAAAGTCCCCTTCATAAGAACCATAACTCAAGAGATAAGGCTAAGACAGTTGAACTGAGCCAAGAAGAAGTCTTTAAGCATTTCCTAAATTGTTGTCGCCACCTTCCCTGTGTCTCTCTAAAGAAGTAGAGGAGGGTCACTTGGTTTATTGCAAAACAATCAATCAATCGATCAAAATTTATTTATACAGCACTTTTTACAATGGAGCATTGTTCTAAAGCAGCTTTACAACCATATATTATCTAAAAAAGGCCAATCCCAGTCTGAGCAAGCCTATGGCGACAGTGGTAAGGAAAAACTCCCTTATTTAGGAGGAAGAAACCTTGAGAGGACCAAGACTCAGAAAAGGGACCCATCCTCCATTGGTGGCATGGATGTTAACTATAATAATTATATAATTGTACTTAATTAAAATGTAAAATAAGTCAAAGGTAGATTTAAGATAAAACACCACAGTCCAAGTGTGATCCGGTGATGGTGGGGATCCTCCGCTCCGAGAGAAGAGACTGGAGGACGTCAATCTGGTGACGTCCAGGGGCATTTTACGCCGACGGATGGGTAAGGGGCGAACCCCTGAGGTACGGAAGACATTTTAGGGATTTATCGTCAGGGTTTCCCGGGGCTTTGCCTCCGTTCGCGCGTTCCCAGGGCCTTGCTCCGTTCGGTTGCGCTACCCAATTTGGGACGCAGCCCTATCGGTTCTGACTTTCGCTCGCCCCCTGGTGCTTCGGAGATGCACTCCGTCTCCCTATTTGGGACACTGCCGCTTGCAGCCTCCCTCCTGCACTCTTAGTGCATTTTCTGAGCTCCGGCTCGCCCCCTAGCAGCTCATTCTTTTTGCAGACCGGAGAGACTTTTGCTCTGCCCTTTTAGTTCTCCCTTCCTTTTGTTCCCCTGCGTCGCGTACACCCATTATACGCATCTTTGGGTCCTATTCTCGGTATCATAACAGAACGACGTGGCCAGCTGTGGACCCAGTGACTCCTCGCGACGCTTCTGACATCACCCGTCTCCAGGGCGAAGCCATTGAGCGCAATGAGGCGGCCATAAGGCGCCTCACTGCATGCCTGGACCAAGCTATGGTAGCCGGTACTCCTCTTCATGTCCCCAGTACCTCGTTAGAGACCCCTATGCCACACTCGGAGCGCTTTTCTGGCGACCCCGAGAAATGCAGGGGGTTTCTTTTACAGTGCGGACTGGTGTTCGAGCTGCAACTCTCCCACTTTCCTTCAGAGCGCTCCAAGGTGGCATACATGATCTCCCTTCTCTCAGGAAGGGCCTTGGAATGGGCCACCGCCGTCTGGGAGCAAAAGGGCCCGGACTGTGCTACTGAGGCAACCTTCCCCATCTACGGGTGGTCGCCGGCGTGTGACTCGGCGTGTTTACTCCGGGGACACAGTCCTGCACCCGGCCCCACGAGCAGACCCCAAGAGTATCTGTCTCAGGTACCCCGACATTACCATGACCTGGCTGAGGTCTTTAGTCGGGCCAGGGCCCAGGCTCTACCCCCCCACCGCCCGTTTGATTGCGCCATCAACCTCCTGCCAGGGAGGAGAGCAGAGCTACATAAGTACATCAGGGACGCCCTTAAGCAGGGCTTTATCCACCTATCTTCTTCTCCTGCCGGGGCCAGCTTCTTCTTTGTCGGCAGAAAAGATGGCACACTTTGTCCCTGTATTGACTACCGGGGCCTAAATAGCATCACAATCAAAGATCGCTGCCCTTTGCCCCTGATGGCTTCGGCCTTCGAGTCGCTGCAGAGGGCACGCATTTTTACTAAGCTGGACTTGCGAAATGCGTACAACCTCATTCGCGTCCGAAAGGGAGACGAGTGGAAGACGGCCTTTATGACGCCTAGCGAGCATTATGAATATCGAGTCATGCCCTTTGGCCTGATGAATGCCCCGGCCGTCTTCCAACGCTACCTTAACGAGGTGCTTAGGGAGGCGTTGGACCGGTACACTTATGTCTATTTAGATGACATTTTGGTGTTTAGCCCCACCCTGGAGGCCCATGTCAAACACGTGAGGCAAGTCCTCCAGCTTCTCTTACAACACCAACTCTTTGTGAAGCTGGATAAATCCACCTTTCACATGCTTGAAGTCTCCTTTCTGGGATTCATGGTCTCCCAGGGGGCGCTACGTATGGACCCGGCCAAAGTCATGGCCGTTAAGACCTGGCCGGTTCCCACCTCGAAGCGTCAGGTGCAGAGGTTCCAGGGCTTCGCTAACTTCTTCGGGAAGTTCATCTGGAACTTTAGCTCCGTAGCCTCTCCCCTCTTCGACCTCACCAGGAAGCCCCCCTTCCGATGGTCTGGCGAAGCCCAGGGTCCTTCGACTGGCTTCGGGAGCTCCTCGCCAGCGCTCCTGTCTTACGCCTGCCCGACCCAGAGGAGCCGTTCATTGTGAAGATGGATGCCTCTGAGGTGGGGATGGGGGCCATCCTCTAGCAATGACTTCCCCCGGAGAAGGGCATGCACCCATGAGCCTTCTTTTCCCACCGGTTGTCCCCTGCCGAACGCAACTACCCCGTGGGGGATAGAGAGTTGCTTGCCGTCAAACTAGCCTTGGAGGAGTGGCGGCATTGGCTGGAGGGCTCCCGGCACCCTTTCATGGTGTGGACCGACCACAAGAACCTGGCGTACGTTCAGCAAGCCAAAAGGCTGAACGCCAGGCAAGCGAGATGGTCACCTTTCTTTGGTCCGTTATACTTCACCCTGTCGTACTGACCGGGCTCCAAGAATGTTAAGCCGGATGCCCTCTCATGCCTTTGGGAACCCGATGATGCCCCTGCCCAGCCCGAGCCCATTCTACCCCCTGGTCAGTGAACTGGCCCCTCTGTCCTGGGGAATAATGAGGACAGACGGGAGACCGGGAGGAGGCCCTCCGGGCAGACTTTTTGTACCCTTGACCGTACGGGACCAGGTTCTGCAATGGGGACACTCCTCCCAATTTGTCGCCCATCCGGGGGTCACTAGGACCATGGAGTTTGTCAGGCGGCGATTCTGGTGGCCCAAAATGATGGACGATTGCTGTACCTTCGTCCAATCATGCCACGTCTGTGCCACTAATAAGAGCGGTCGGGGATGCCCTCAGGATCTCCCACAGCCCCTTTCCGTCCCCTCACGACCCTGGTCCCACCTGGCGATGGACTTCGTCACAGGTTGCCCCGATCTAAGGGGCTCACCGTGCTGTTGGTCGTAGTGGATCGTTTCTCCAAGGCCGCCTGCTTCATCCCTATGGCCAAACTCCCCTCAGCCCTGGAGATGGCCCAGGCAATCCTGCAACATGTGGTTCGCTTTCACGGGGTCTCCACCGACATAGTCTCCGACCGGGGTCCTCAGTTCGCCAGTCAAGTCGGCAGGCCTTCTGCCGTGCCATGGGGGCTATGGCCAATCTAACCTCTGGCCATCACCCCGAGCCTAACGGACAATCCGAACGGGTCATTCAGGACCTTGGCCAAATGTTGAGGTGTCTCACGGCCGGCAGCCCTGCCTCTTGGTCCGACAAATTGCTGTGGGCGGAGTTCGCACCTAACACCCTGCAGCATTCAGCCCAGTTCGGTTATCCCGCCACCCCTCTATTTCCTGACCAAGAGCCCAACATTGAAGTTCCCTCGGTGTCGCAACACGTGCGACGCTGCCGAACGGCCTGGCAGAGGGCCACGCAACTCCTTAAAGCCGCCCAGTGAGTTGCCAAACAACAGGCAGATCGCAGGCGACGGCCCACTCCCACCTTCCGCCCGGGTCAGCAGGTCCTCCTGTCCACCAAGGACCTCCCCGTCAGGGGCACCCCCCACAAACTGACGCCGAAGTTCGTGGGCCCCTTCAAGGTGGTTAAGCGTATCAACCCGGTGGCATACAGGTTGGACCTTCCAACCAGCATGAAGGTACACTCCACCTTCCACGTCTCTCGACTACGCCCCTTCGCCTGCGGCAACCCCACCCCACCCCTGGGCCACAAATTATCCAGGGGGCACCCGCCTACACCATCTGCCGTCTGCTGGATAGCAGGCAGGTCGAGGAGAGCACGCAGTATCTGGTGGACTGGGAGGGCTACGGCCCGGAGGAACACTTCAAATTCCCAGCACGGCCCGAAGAACACCTCCACCTCTGCACCTTTTTCTCTCGACATGTGTCCCCTGCCAAGCGTAACTATGATGTGGGGACCCAAGAATTATTAGCCCTGGCTCTAGGAGAATGGCAAAACGTGCTTGAAGAGTCAGAACATTCATTCATCACCTCCGGTCAGCCAAGATACTCAACTGCATGCATGGAAGATAAGGTCTCAGGGCACCTTCATCCCCTATACATACCTGGTTGCACATTGTTCTGGACTTTATAACTGGTCTTCCCTCGTCTCATGGCATGCCCATCATCCTCTGATCCATCACTGTGTTTGCAAACTGTTATGTCTGAGATTGTGTGGGCTAACCAAGAAATCAAAGCCAACTTACACTGCATCTGCTCTCAGAACCCTTCCAACTGGAGCACCCATCTGGTCTGGGTCGAGTATGCCCACAGTACTCATACTGTATACTGGTCAATGTTTCTAATTGGAACCCACCCTAAGTATGATGCTAATCCTGCAGATCATTTGAACACTTGGGGTCCTGTATATTCTATAAAAAGGGTTTAAAAAGCCTCTTCCCCAACCAAACCCTGCTATACCACCTCCAAAGCCTGTCAAGGAAAGATGAAATCATACACAAGAGCTGTATTAAATAATTCACATGAATTCTTACTGTCTAATTTCTATTGAAACTGATTACTGGTTTCTAGTAGCCAAGGACACTTTGATATATTTTTCTTAATTGCACAGAGGACACAGAATTTCTATTATCTTATAAAAATACACTATAGATCAGAAATATGTATTTGTGGAGTCTGAAAATGCCTATTATCCATGACTGATTTTGTGTTATTATGTTTGGATATCACTTAACATACAAAAAAAGAATGATCGATTGTGCCAATCAATGTTGACTCACTTTACATGTCAAAGTGAACAGTATAATATGAGCTGTGATTTTTTTCACTTTTTTATAGGCAACTGCATTTAGTTTTTTTTAATAAACTAAAAACGCATCCAAAAGCAGCATCCAGGAAGGACTGGTTTTTGGAGGATGTGTATTGTCATAAATAATTATATCAGGCCTCTGCTCTTGGAGCATGAAAACCACCCAGGGTGGCGATTGTGTTTTGTGTGTCATGCTATCCACCTGAGATGCTATGTTATTCCAATACATCATATTACTGACTATATTACGTTTCATATGGAGTCAATGGTCTGAGTCAAAGTTTGGTGATACTACATTTGTTTCAAATAGCCAAATGAGACCATAACTGACCATATAACAGAAAGCTGAATGCTCATCTGATTTAATTCTAATCTTTGGCTCATAGCTTTTTTAAGACGAGATACGGTGTATTCCAGATTGCCAGCTGGCATCTGGTGTGGTCATTTTTCCTCACTGCTGTCACTTCATCCATGACCTTGCATAAAGATTGTTGTGAGACTCACAAATGACATTCAGCCTTAATCCAGGCATAAACTGGGGTACACTTCCCTGCGTTATCCTGCCTGATGAGGGGTGAAGTGATGAATTAAGCTTGGTCCATTTGGAGACAGACCATTGGGCTTGGATTTTTTTCATGGGCTGACTGTATTAGCGCATACCACACAGAAATTGAATACAGTAACACATTTGAACTCATCATTGAGAAAGTGCATGCTGTAGCACACATGGTTTTGGTAAATAGATTAGTTTTAGAATTAGTTTTTTTTTATTATTGGCATTCTTGTTCTGTGCATGTTCCAGAAAATATTATAATGTTGAACCTATATACAGGATAATAGTATGCTAGTACAACCCCAATTCCAGTGAAGTTGGGGCATTGTGTAAAACATAAATGAAAAACAGAATATGATAATTTGCAAATCCTTTTCAACCTATATTTAATTGAATACACTACAAAGAAAATATATTTAATAAAGTACATGTCACGCCACGGAACAAGGAGTCGGAGACAAACGCAGCTCGCGTGGAAACCAGGGCTTTATTAAGCGAAAACAGGGTCAGACAGTCCGAGGTCAAAACCGGAGAGGCAAAACGAGAACCAGAGAGGTGAGGCGAGATCGAAGTCGAGGCACGGAAAAGGCGAAGTCGAAGCACGGTAGGTCTAGCGATAACAATCATACGGAGCACTTAGAAACAAGGTATGGACCAAGTGACTTAGCGAGGAAGAAGTGACGGAGGAGCGTATAAATAAGGTGGAGCAAAATGAAAACCAGGTGAATCAAATGAGGTGTAATCAGAACTCAGGTGATGGTGCGCGTGCGATGGGACGGGTTTGGTCGCTGGAACCGCCCAAGGGTGTGACAGTACAAACTAAAAAACTGTTTTTTGCAAATATTCACTCATTTTGAATTTGATAAATGCAACACATTCCAAAAGAGTTGGGACAGGGGCATTTTTATTTTATTAACAACACTCAATAAGTGTTTGGGAACTGAGGACACTAACTGTTGAAGCTTTTGTGGAATTCTTTCCCATTCTTGCTTGATGTACAACTTCAAGTGCTCAACAGCCGGAGTCTCTGTTGTCGTATTTTGTGCATCATAATGTGCCACACATTTTTCATGAAGGACAGGTCTGGACTGTAGGCAGGCCAGTGTAGTACCCACACTCTTTTGCTACAAAACCACGCTGTTAAAACACATTTGCTGAGGCTTGGAACTGTTTTGCTGAAATAAGCAGGGATGTCCCTGAAAAATACGTTGCTAAGATGGCACCATATGTTGCTCCAAAACCTGTATGTATTGTTCAGCATTAATGATGCATTCACAGATGAGCAAGTCATCCATGCCATGGGCACTAACACACCCCATACCATCAGAAATGCTGACATTTGAACGTCATGCTAATAACAATCTGGGCAGTCATTTTCCTCTTTGGCCTGGAGGACACAGACCACATGACACTTTTCCACTTTGCATCAGTCCATCCCAGATGAGCTTGGGCTCAGAGAAGCCAGCAGAATTTCTGGGTGTTGTTGATATATGGCTTTCTATGATAGAGATTTAATCTGCACTTGTAGATGGAGTGACAAACTGTGTTCTCTGACAATGGTTTGTTGAAGTTTTCCTAAGCCCATGCAGTAATATGTGTTACAGAATGATGTTAGTTTTTAATGCAGCTCCGCCCAAGGGGACTAAAAGTCACAGAAATTCAATTTTGATTTCCAGTCTTACTGCTTACTTGCAGAGATTTCTCCAGATTCTCTGAATCTTTTGCTGATATTATGGACTGTAGATAATGAAATCCTCCTTGATTTTGAACTACTATGCCTTTTAGTAATGGTACCCATTCTTGACACTCTTTTGTATTTAATCATCTTGTTCACCATTGGAATGTTCCAAACAGGTGCTTTTTGAGCATTCCTCGACTTTCCAGTATTTTGTTGCCCCTGTCCCAGCTTTTTTGGAATGTGTAGCAGGAATCAAATTCAAAATGAGTGAATATTTGCAATACACAATCAAGAACAAAGTTGATCTGTTTGAACATTAAATATATTGTCTTTGTAGTGTATTTACCTAAATATGGATTAAAAATGATTTGCAAATTATAATATTCTGTTTTTATTTATGTTTTACACAACATCTTAACTTCATTGGAATTGGGGTTGTGCACAATAAATTTGTTGAAGGCCCATTTGAACAGTGGTGTGCTTCACAGTTGGTGAAGTGTTATCAAACCTGTTGCACTACAGATGGTGAATTCTGGTCAATGAACATTTCAGTTAGCATCATGGAATGTAAAGCATTTGTTAAATAGGCCATACCTGTATTGGTCCTTATTTTGTGAGAGAATATGCTAAAATATTAGTAAATAAATATGCACACTGACAAAACATCAAAATACAAATCAGATTTTCTTTATTCCACATACATTTTTTCTTTTTGCTTTTCTTTCTTTTTTTTACTTTGAACTGTTTACAATTGAAACGATTCAACAACAAAATGAGAAACTACCACAAAAAAGTTCAAATTTATTAATTGAGGGCAAACATGATGGAGACATGGACTTTGTCCTCAGGTTTGCATTAAGATCAAATAAAAGACAAGATTAGGACAGAGTAGTCTATGTAGAAACTTAAGAATATACAATAAAATCAAAAATATAGGTTTCAAATAATAAAATTATATTTTATTGTATTAGTCAGTTTATTTGTTACCACATAGTGATGTCTTATAAACTGGCAACTCAGAGTATGTTTTGCCAAAAAAAAGACTTTGTAATATGTACTTGAGTTTAATGGGAATTTTGAATAATCTTTTTATAACATTTTAAATCACACATTTCGATATTATAAACTGTGTAATTTACTGTTAGATCAACACACACACACACACACACACATTCCTCAGGTTAACATTGCAATGCCACTCAAGCCCTTTGTTGGCTGTATGTTCTCCAACAGTGAGGGGAATGGCAAATTTGGCTGACGTTGCATCTTGTGAATATTGCAAATAATAGAAGATGACTTACATGTTGCCATACACATACATAATTCAATATTACGTACATATATGTGGTGCCGCTGAGGAAAGAGTTTATGGTTTATTGGTCTGTAGTGGTAAGGAAGGCCAAATTTGTGGGCCAGCAAATAAGAGTAATATTTTACAAATCTGTCCTGTACATAATTTAAAAGTGTCTTTGAATGCATCCTCTTCCTAAGAGGGATCCAAAATATAAATTGAAAATAATTCTTGTGAGTTTGTACTTTCCTTCAGTTCATCCAGTCCAGATCAGGAATACATGCACTTGGGCTTTGTGTTGAGAGTCTCTGTACATCCTAACACAGCCTATCCCATTTAGAGGTCCTTTTGCAAAATAGACATGTATGTGCATACATTTATACTGATATATCCCTTTATATCTGCTT
The DNA here is from genome assembly GCA_034779995.1 of Parotocinclus haroldoi. Classification (NCBI taxonomy): domain Eukaryota; kingdom Metazoa; phylum Chordata; class Actinopteri; order Siluriformes; family Loricariidae; genus Parotocinclus; species Parotocinclus haroldoi. Next base: position 10,614 of record JAUZST010009087.1, read on the forward strand.
AAATCATTTTCATGTTAAATCGTCGAGGTCCAGCACCCTGCTCCCCTTCCTCAGGTGAGGCCCCATTGGACTTGGAGCGTGGCACGTACTCTATATCAATATTGTTTTTGTGCTTCCCTTTACCACGGCTCCATACAAACAGGAGAAGAAAACAGAAGAGCACAACTCCCAAAAAAGTGAAACAACCCATGGCTGTAGAAACTAAGATAGTCTTTAGGTCCAAGCCAAAGGTCGTACTGGGGGTGTTAGTGCTGTTGGCAGTGGTGCTGTTAGGATCTGTATAGTACTGGGTCCTGTTAGCATAAAGTGAGCCCAGACTTTTGACAGCCAGAGACACCATCAGTGTGTCATTTCCAGCTGAGTTGGAGGCCACACATACATAAACACCACTATCCTGAAGCTCCACTGACCTAAGGTACAGTGAGCCATTGTTGTGCACAATCACTCTTCCGTGACTTTTATTGGTGAGATGTCTCCTGCGTGGGGTCACCCAGGAAATGGTGGGTCTAGGTGTTCCTTCAGCACTGCAGAACAACTGGGCAGGTTGACCTTCTTCTACAGACACCAACTGTGTCCTATTTTCTCTAATCTTGGGCTTGGTGCAGGTCACATAGTAGGATAACAGAGCTTCTTTAAACTCCTTGAAGGGGTGTCCTCGAATGCCCTCAGGTGTGTTACACTCAGGCTGCTCCTCTCCAAAGGAAATAGAGTGGAGCTTTTGTAGAAGCCACATGAGCCGGCAGTCACATACAAGAGGATTGTCATGGATGAGCAACACCTCCAAGGATTCTGGGGCCTGAAACACCCCCTTCTCCAGAGTGTCCAGCCTGTTATGTGACACATCAAGAACCTTGAGCCAGCGCAGGCCCTGAAATGCATAGGGCTCTATGGACATTAGTTGGGCACCTGATAAACGTAGTTCACGGAGATGTACTAAGTCTTGCAGCAGGCCTCCTTCCACGGTACGAATACGGCTGTAGGACAGGTTCAGGTGTGTGAGGTAAGGCATGTTGCGCACTGCTTGGTAGGGGAATGTAGATAAGTTGGTGTTGGTGACAAAGAGTGTAGTGAGGTTGAGGCCATGCAGAGTGTTGGCTGGGAAGAAGTCCAGTGAGGACCAGTTGTCAATCTCTAGAAGACGCAAGCGAAATAGTTTCTTGAATGAGTATGGATGAAGGGTGCTGATGCTGAGGTAGCGCATGTGGAGGCTCACCAGGTTGTGAAGGTGAGACAGGGCATCTGTGGGCACCATAGTCAGGTTACAGCGCTCCAGTGTTAGACTTTCCAGAGACACTAAGCCATTAAATGCTCTATGCGAGATGTAGACTAGCTCATTGTCCCCCACATCTAATGACTTGAGGTTATTCAAGTCCTGAAACATGTAGTCCACCAGGATAACTATCTTGTTGTCACTTATGTCAAGTGTGGTGAGGTTTGAAAGGCCAGTGAAGACGCCCAATGAGAGAAGCTTGATGCGGTTGCTTTTTAAACTAAGTGTATTTAAACTAAACAATGAATTGAAGGCACCTGGCTCCACATAGGCAATGATATTGCCACTCAGGTCCAGCTCTTCAATGTGTGGGTAAACAGCAAAGTCATCTGGGTTAATGGCCTGGATTCGGTTTTTGCTGAGGTCGAGTATTTTTGTTTCAATAGGGACGCCATCTGGTATGGTTGGGTAACGTTTCCGATGGCAAATGACAGAGCGACTCTGGGCCGAGCACTCACAACGGGAAGGGCAGCCAAGCGTGGAGCCTAAGAACATGACCACTAGGGTCAGTCCCAGCAGTGGCTGCCAGCAAGACAAAGCTGTGTGCAACATGACTCTACTCAGACAGTCCACCATTCTGTCATGGCTCTAGAGTGAGACACAGAAAATTATTTTGGGTTAGAACATATAAAATGCAATTTTAATACAAATGAAATGATCCATATCATGTACACTCAAATGGCAGTTCACACTCTTGCCAAATCTAAAAATAACACAAACAAACAAAAAATGCTATTCTGCTATCATGGGAGACACCAGAATCAGTTCCTTACAAATTGTTTCATGAATGTAACAAAATATCAGTTAAAAAGTGGCCATTCATCTATTAGGAAAATTATCCAATGTTACATATCTGTGAATGACAAAGCCTCCAAACCTCTTCAGCAACATACCCCATTGGATTACCCCAGTGTCTCCCAATATGACACATTTATAGCTTTCAGATCAGTTCATCAACTCTCTGCCCTGTTGTCCTTAAACAAGGCCCACAGAAAACTGACCTGACTTTGATTGCAAACTTGGCTGAATTTCCTTGGGGTACTCAACTCGTTGTCCTTTCCTTGACCTCAACTCCATCAGACACCTTGAAAATTCACTACAAAGGTAAATGTGAGTCTAACCTTATTGTTTGTCATTTGAAGCTGACCTCGCTGTCATGTTCCAAAATCTAGTGATAAGCCCTCATAGAATAACAAACTCTCTTGTAGAAGCAAATTTATCAAACTCTATACTAGTACCCATGTTTTGAATGTAATATTTTAGTGTCTAAAAACAAATGGCCGTAATTTAACCAAATTTGATATCAAA
>JAUZST010009088.1:0-13190 GCA_034779995.1 Parotocinclus haroldoi
GCCCGTCTAGCTGAATGGCGGCGTCGGGAATTCTGTCGCTGAGCCATGTCTCCGTGAAAACAAAGACACAGCAGTCTCTAGATTCTCGCCGTGTAGATCTTTGAAGCCTGATGTGGTCCAATTTATTATCCAGCGAGCAGACGTTGGAGAGCAGGAGAGACGGGAGAGCCGGCCGGGTTGGCTTTGTTTTTAGCCTTGCATGAACTCCCGCTCGCTTTCCGCGCTTCTGTTTACGCTCGCACCGCTTGCGGCGTCTCCTCCCCCGGCCGCCGGTATCCGCTTGGCTCCGTAGCAAGCCGAGGTCGCGTAGCTTCTCCAACACATCTTCATTTATGTTGTTTATTGTCCCTTTTTGGTACTGGAGCAGTGTCTGACGGGCATATTTATGGACAGTAGGTGTTCCTACGTCCATATGCCGCGGGTTACAGTTTTAAAAACACATTTAAACACATTTACCACTATTATGGTCCGGAGCAGCCGCTGCACGTGTGTTCACGCGTGCGCCGCCAACTCAACTCAAGATTTTAGTGTGAGAAACATTTTGTCAGTCATCTAAGTGACTTCTTTAGTCTCAGCTAGTTGGAAAACTTCCACAAGCTTACAATTAATTCCAAAAGTTCCCATTTTTGATGAAATGAGGACGAAATTTTTGAAAATTTTTGCAGATTTGTTTAAAAGTAAGACCTAAAATACTTTATTGATCTTTTATTGACCTTTTTCAAGTGTCTATAGAGATATTTGATTTGATTCAAGTTGGAATTCTGGCTGGTCCACCCCTGTGTTGTTTTAGCTGGGTGCTTAGGGTCATCACCTTGCTGGAAGGTGAACCTTCAGCCCAGTCTTCAAAGCAATCTGTCATTTCTCTGAGCTCTACAGACACATATTGGCTTGTTTTTGCTCTGTTATGTATTGTTAGTTGTGAGACATTATATAGGCAGGTGTGAGTCTTTCCAAATAATGTCCTGTCAACAGAATTTACCATAGGTAGTTCAGTCTACTATAGTGTAGGTGTAGAAACATATCAAAGATCAGTTGCAATGTAGGCTTGAGAAAGTCTTCCAATTAGCTGAGACCGAAGAAGTCAACTACATAAGTGATGAAAAGCTTCTCATACAAAAACTTTGTTCCCAGGTTAACTGATGCAACTTTCTGGGATATGTGCTTACATTAGTACAGCATGGCTCAGGAAGATGGCCTACCTGCAGTCCCGAAATGTCCCCAGTAGAGAATGTGGATAATTTCGTAAGGACAAAAAATAGACAATGACAACCCTGTGCTGCTGCACACTTAAGACGTTTACACCGAGAATATGACAAAATAACACTGGAAACACTAAACTGCTTGATGTTCTTAGTAGAAAAATGTTTTAAAGTGTTGTGAGAAGGAATCCTTACCATGCAATACCGTCTCAACATTTTTAAGAACGTCTTGTATATTAACAAAGGAAATGAAATTGACCAGACAAAACATAAAATATGCTGGGTTCATATTTTCTGCAGTGAAATTAAAGTCAAGTAAATAGAAAACACTGTTATTATTTATTTCCTTTTCTAAATGATCCAAACTTTTGATTTGGGTTGCATATTAAGAAACAAAATGTCAATACGTTGACCAGAACTAAAGAGACAAAATGTCTTGGGTTCAATCAGATTGCAATGAAATAAAAGTAAATTTAAGAGAATCTGCATTGTTTATAATTATTAGCATTTCCCATACTGTCCCAACTTGTTCTGATTATGGGGTTGAATGCCTGTTGCTATGTGCTAAGAAATTTTATGTCTGTTCCTTTTTCAGGGTCTTTCTGGAAAAGTTGGAGAAAATGGTCTCCCGGGGGAGCCTGGAATTGGTGGAACACGGGTATGGATATTATAAGAAATGAAACCCAAGCCATAAAACAACTAAATACTAATGAATAATGAAGTCTGTATCTACAGAGTGAATCAAAAGTCATAGGACATGACGAGTGCTGTGTCATGAACTTTCTATGTTGATAACTTGAAGCAAGAAATATTGATCCGATTGTGGCAATCGATTTCTGAGACAATTCCCATCTTCATTGACATAGATAGAAGATAGGCCGCTTTTATGTCTTTAATCTCTCTCTCCATTCTGCCTCTTCCCTTTCTGAATTTAAAAATTTTAGAAGACTCACTTGTTTAATTGCCATTTGTCTTCTTCTTCACTTTCTGATTTTGTGTAGTTGTTTTCTTTATTCTTGAAAAGGTAACAGGAAATGTTACAAAAATTATTTTGGAAAAATTACATTGGTCTACATTTAAAAACGTTTTTCTACTTACCTAATTATATTAGTTGAAAGGTACTGATTCAAAATATAGAAATATGCAATATGTATTTTTTAAATCACAAACGAGAAATAGTGTCACGCCTGACGTCACGCGTTCATGCGGGCGAAGCTTATAAAGAGTTCTCGCTGATTCGGGACAGGTGTGCACAATCAAGCCACGCCTGCGCAAACGGGTTGTCAGGTGTGACAAATAGAATGTAATATACTGTATATTGCTCAAAAATGTGGGGATTTTTTAAAAATATCCCCTATTTTTAGCAGTGTATTTGTTTTATGCAAAAAAGTCTATTGTTTTACCAAAAGAGCAATAGTTGTTTAAATTTAAATTGTTAGGAACACTGTGTTATGAACAGTCAAAGTCAATTTTTTTAAAAATGGTGCATTGCTTCAAAGCTATCTTAAAATGTCATTTCCAATTTTAGCAAGCCTATAGCGACAAGAGGACCAAGACTCAAAAAGGGACCCATCCTCCTTGGGTAGCCTAGATGTTAACTGAAATAGTTAAGTTTGTATTAATAGTAAAATTAAGTAAATAATAACAGTTAAAATAAATAATGTAAAATATTTTAGATATTGTAGTGGGTTGTTACACTGTAAACACCAACAATTTTGTGTAACCACTTTACTGTCCTTTAAGGATTGCTATAAACCTCAGGTCACCACAAAAAATCCAGCACTGATTATAATATTTGTTTTTGTGGAGAATGGTTCTCATGGTCATAAGTTGTTGTTTTCTCATAAAAATTGGAATAACAGAATCCATAGTCCATTCATAGCGTTCCAAAGTACTAAAGATTTAGAGAGACCTCGTTGCAGTGAGCAACAGGCTGTATAGCTGAAGGGAGATTTGGGTACGGTATGAAAGATTTTTTTGTTCTGTAATAAGCCTGTAATAATTACCATGCAGAGGTAACAATAATCAAATTGATTATTCACATATTTACTAGTCACATAACTTAACCTCAAAATATGCATGAGAAGCTTGTCGTACAAAGCTATCTATATTTGTTCTTTGTATGGGTTTTGTAAGACAACCGCAAATGTAACATAATATATGAAGATCATTATGGAACCATACCCTATAAACTATACGGCCCACAAACACTGAAATATCCTAATTTTTGTGTGCAGTGTAGTCGAATGTTGGATGAAATATTCAAGAAAACAGATTGAACATAATTTAATTGTCTGCAACTACTGCAGCTTGACTTTCTGTTTCTATTTTTTGCATATTCAGCATATCTATAATATAATAATAATGTTATTATACTATTATACTATTTCTATTAAAATGTATGAGTAAACAGCATTTGCATAAAAACAAGGTGTGACTGGAGGATATGAACATGATTTTTGGATTAAGCGCACTAAAATACATAAAGATCATCTTTTAGTCAGCATAATTGCTGTAGGCCTGTGTGGATATATTAAATAACACATGCTTGTATGGCTGTTTATTGCAGGGCCCTAGTGGACCAGTTGGAACTCCTGGGCTCAGGGGGATGGATGGAAATTCTGGATCTACAGTAAGAATCTGATATTCAATTTGTATATTTGTAATATGTACAGTTTATCATTCCTCACTCAAAATCAACTGTGCAACAGACAAAATTTGCATGTGATGCCCAACCTGCCTGGAAGGCTCATCACTACTCAAAACATGGTGTTTGTGAGTCCACCTTTGTGTAGACTTGAGTTTCAGTCCCGGGGGTCCCCTCTGGCCTGGTCATACATCAAGATTGGTGGTGTCTGAAGGAGGGATCTCCAGACAGAGGGTCATCCCATACAATGAAACATTTTCCCTGCTGGCCCTGCAATGAACTTGGGGACTTATCCAGGGCATGCTTATGCCTGCATCCAGTGTTCTTGGGAATACAGTGCTGTGCTGTACAGTCTCAGACATTCTATATTTTTCAAATTATTATTATGATTATTATTACACATCATAGTTTTTTTTTTGCTATCTTTCACCTTAACTGGACCACTACAGGTACTATTTGGGTGGTGAGTCATTCTCTTCAGTCAACACACCACTACCACATCACTGTCACTACAGTACTGAGAATAATCCACCAGGCAAAAAAAATCCTGGTCCTGTGGGGGGTACTGACTATTTGGGTAAAGGGGAGTATTGTAGAGTATTGTACAAACAGAGTATTGTAAAAACAGATGGACTGCAGTCTGTATTTGTGGAACTATATAAGCATAAAATAATAAGAAATAAAGCAATATAATTTGAACAATATGGAATGTGTAAGACTGAAGGAATTCCAGAGACTCGAAAGAATGGTGAATATCCTGATTAGGCAAACACAGACATAGAGACAACAACCCAACACCCTTACTACACCATTTGAACCTCACAGAAACACCTCTCCTCACAATAGGCTGCATATTTAGGATCTCAATGGTAAACTGTCCCACCCCTGGTGAGGTAAGTATTCTGTCAAATGCAATTTAAAACAATTTAGAACAAGACTGCCCCTTCCTGGTTCATATTTTCGTTCAACTATGCAGGAGTTGGTATTTCATGTGACAGCCTAGGTTACTGAGTCTACGGTTGAGTTCTGATTCTGTCTGTGTCCACTTGTCAACTTTGGCACATTTGGTTCTACATGTAAAAAGGGCTTGATGTGTGGCATTTCAAGCAAACCAGGAGTGCCCATAAGGTTTTGAACATTCTCAATGCTTTCTAGAATTAAGACCAGTGTTATCTTAAGAAAGAGTCAGTTGAAAACACACTCATTAACTGCATCTACTTCTTCATTCATGCATCAGTGCCTGCTGGTTGTTTATTTTATGCTTTCGTTTGATCTACTTTGTGACCCAATTTTAGTTTTTTTGGATCTTTTTTCCATTAATAACCTTACATCTTTGTATTACAGTGTGTATTTTAACCCTGAAAGTAAAAACCTGATGGCACACAGTAAAACTTTGGGACATGTCTATGCCAATTATTTGTAAATTTGCAAATTTCTTTTAGGGGGTAGGAGGAGAGCGAGGGCAACCTGGAGAAAAGGGCAGACAAGGTCCTGTTGGCCGCAAGGTATTTTATAGCTAAAAACATTTATTTGTGGGAGGTATAGGTTACAGATGTTCATGTGTGAAACTAGCCATGCCAAACCCAGAACAGCAATTGTAAGTGGCTTTGTATAACTCACTAAAAATTGTTTACATATTTTAAAGTTTCTTTCTAAATGCTGATGTAGGGTGAACCTGGAGAGCCAGGACCAAAAGGTGATGTAGGACCAGTTGGACCACGAGGAGAACCTGTGAGTCAACATATCATGATGCCATTTACCTCCAATTTAGTACAGCTTTTACAACTGATGCATTAATAATTAATTATAATGTTTTTATGTGTGGAATAGGCTTGGTTTATTGAGGCTGTGAATTGATAACTACACAAAAGCCTAATATATATATTTCTATAATTAGGCTAATCTATTTGTGCAACTTTGACATGGCATTGTTAAATATTACATTGCCATTTACCTTAAATGTGCATAATATGCATCACACTGCACAATAACCAAAATATTTCCTTAAAGGGAGAAGATGGTCGAGATAAATTTGGCATACCTGGACCTAAAGGAAGAAAGGTTAGTTTTGTTTTTGCATATTTGTTCAGAAAATATGATAAATGTGATATAAAAACGGGTACTGATTATCACATATACGGATGAATCATCCAGTCTTCTTGACTCCAGTTCATGAAATAATTTTATTGAAACACCTATCAGCCCTCTGGATTGCAGAAATCTTACTTGCGTACAAACTAACTGCATTCACTGGATCCAAACTCATTTTTGTCCACTTTCACAGAGTAAAGTCATTTGTATCTATATTTATGTTCAAGTGTGATCTTTCTGGAGATTGCCTGTTGTCTTTAATCCTGTTTCCATATCATAGACTGGCAGGATTGCCTACTACCTTCAGTTTGTTTAGAAGATCTTGCTTCCTAAACACTTTTTGTTTGTATTTTTTTATTTTACTGACACATTTGGTAGATAAGTTTTCATGATTTGACATAATATTTTTTGTTGTCTACTATATTTCCCACAAAGCATGCTGGTTTGGTCAGTCCAAACATGCAGTGTAGGTGCTACGCAAATCTTATCTTAAGCATACTTGGGCTTGCTTAGTCATGTTTCAGAAAGGCTCATAATGCTGCTCACATTTACTTTTGTTAAAATTACAATATACTTTGTATTTGAATTAAATAGACCGCATATGCTGAGACAATGTGTCTTTTACAGGGTGATGAAGGTTTCCCAGGACATCCAGGTCCAAAGGTACAAGTCATAAATCTGAATTGTAATATGATATGAATTACACATCTTAACTTTTGATTATTTTCAAACCACAGGAATGGCAACATTTTTATGGCATTAACATATTATCCATGCTTTGAGAAGCTTCACATACATGTCACAACAAATTTCAAATGGTGTAGAGCACTGATACATTCTGTATATTCAGTATGTACTGAATACTGTATGTAATGATATGTGAGTACACTGGAGCACAAAAACTATGAGTGCTAGAAATTCTGAAAGCTTCTAGTGTGTTCAAATGGCAAAACTGCATGATTAATATTTTTGCATGAGACAAAATTTTACTGTTAACCAGCTCATTCGACATGTTTTCTCTCAACGTTTGCACAGGGGGCAGCTGGTGAGCCTGGAACTAGGGGAGGGCCTGGACCCAAAGGAAACAGTGGCCAGAGAGTGAGTGCTACACATTTATGTTTATGTTTTTGAAATGTACTACTGTGTAGTACTATCATATTGGACACCATACATAGTTTATTTCTGTACAGCACTGCGAGTAAACGTAGTATCTCTAGCATATAAGTCACAGATGACCAATTTAGTAGTAATTATCTACTGCTATAAGAGCTTAATGGTAGATTATACAAACAATAACAATATTGCACTCTATACTGTAATTGCACTATACTGCTACAGTATTTGCAGTTCTGCTAACTGCATTTTGTTGCCATGTACTTGTACTGTGCAATGACAATAAAGTTGAATTTACTTAATCTACTTTGAATCTACTTTCAAAATGAAATATCCCCTAATTTATATGAGCAGTATATATGAACAATCAGAACTTGCAATTTTGGATAGTCTACAGCCCCTGGCTTTCATTCTGCTTACCTGAAAAGTGCACAAAAACACTTAGTCCTAGTGTGATTTGCAAAAGGTTACATGCCATGCCTGGGCTCTAAGTATTTCTGCTTAGAGTCCTGATTTTAATTTGATTTTGTCCAGGATGGTCCTGGTGTGTATCAATTCACAACTCCTCAGGAACTCCCAATACTTTTATGTCATATACTGTATCTTTGTGTGGATTGATATATGTAGTTATATATATGTAATTATATATATATATATATATATATGTAATTTTCCTTGCTCTCAGCTATCTGTGTCCTACCGAATTCTGCCTAATACGACAAGCACATATTCGACTACTAAATCAAAACCATTCATTAAATTGTAGTTAATGCAGTTAATTAAAGAAAATAATATAGTGTTTATTTGCTTTATTTTTTGATCTATTGCAGAGTTATGCCCATATTAGGCTAACAATAGTTAATCAATTTTTATGTTAAAACAAACTATTTTGATGTTTAAAGGCTTTCTAGGCACATTTCTGCCCCTCTAACTGACTGTCAAGCAGGGGCCTTCTACTTTCTGTGTTCACCCCAATACAACTCATTCAACACAAACATGACATATTTACTAAATTACTGATACATTTTGTAAAAACATTAAATTGCATATAGGCATGGACTGTGATTATGTAAAGTACAAATGTAAACTGACTGAATCCATTCCAAACCCCCAGAAAATCTACACTGCATGAAGTGTTGTATGTATACTTAAACACTTTATACCGGGTGTCTATGAGAAAAGTTTCCCTTTAACTTGTATGTTTACAGATAAAACCTTCATATAAACAAAAAACAGCATCTCTGTATGTCTTTAAGTTAAAATTGTGTTAATGTGGGTCTTACTTTATAGACATCCCGTATAGACAGACAAAAATATAAACAATAATTTGGTTGAATACAAGTGCTATTGTTTATTATAAATGCTATACAATAAGCACGATCATGGATCACATTGTTTTGTTTGGTAGTTTATTATTACTAACCTTCTTAGTATGGAACCTTCTTAGAATAAAGCCAAAAGAAACACTGGACGACATGCAGTGTAGGAACAAGTTATTTTTTATTTACGCATGCATAGATCAACTCAGATACAAGAACGGCTGTAAGTGAGCATACACTGAGGCTCGTGTGATGATCTGTTACACTAATGTGTGTGTGTGTTTCGCTAAAGTGTGTGGGTGTGTGTATGTGTGTGTGTGTGTGTGGGTGTTTTGATCTCTTAATAGACTTTAATGAAAAATAACCTCTCGAGCAAAAATATAGACACCTCTTAAGGTTCCTCTTTACTACCTAAGGCTCACACAGCCTCCCTGGACCACAGATGCACTTAACATTCCATACTTATCTCATGCAAGACATTTTAAACACTGTGTGCCAACACACTCCTAGAGTTACATAAAGTTGAAACATACAAACATGTACAAATGCGTGTTGCTTAATTAAACAGAATATACTGAATTAAAAAATCCCCCACAGTCCTCCCTTTGTCTGTATTTTAAGACAAGTTATTTTTCTTCCACTCTAACATGCTAAGCTTTTTGTCAGAGTTTTATTCATATGTGTCTATGAAAAAATCAATGCAAAAACAATAAAGGAGTTGGACACAACCAACAGCAAAATACTCACGCATTTACACACAATCCTGTAACCAACAGAAACATAACAACAGGAATACACAATACAGGCTCTAGGGGGAGGGCCCCTGCTCCTCAGATTCAAACGCAGACTGCTTGTTTTGCTCTGACTAGTGCTCTGATTGGTAATGAGTGTCTCCTTCACTCGTCTGTGGACATCAGACAGAACATAGATTTGTCCAATAACTTTGCATGTTATCATTCTCTCGTGCCAGGACACACTTTGCTGGTCTACAGATGGTGTATTACATGCCGTAAATGTAAACGTACAGATTGTGTTTGGGGTCCACACCATGGGCCATTCTCGCAAAATTGCTGTTTGGGCCTAAACATGTTGTACCTGTGTACCTGCCTTTCACCAGTTTGTCATGTCCGATTTTGGATCGTTGATTCTGGATCTTCTCAAATGTTATAGCTTCGGGTTCTAATACAAAAGCCTGTATTTGGAAGAGATGTGTCTCAGTAGCTGCTGCCTTTGCAGCTGCGTCAGTTTAGGCATTTCCTATTGCTTCTGGTGTTCGATCTTTCCACTCTTGGCTTCCACACAGTTTAGACTCCTGACTGTCATGCCGTTTGGACTTTTGACTTTCTCATCGTTTTGATTATCGGCACTCATGCCCTTTTGACTCCTTACTTTCATGACGTTTTGTGCTGCTTTCTGCCTTTCTTTCTCTTTTTCTTTTCATCCCCTTCTTTCTTTTATTTCATATTGGTTCATTGAAGTTTTGTTTTGTACCCTTGGCTCCCATTCTGCTTTTGGACTCTCGGCTTCTGAAAAGATTGCCCTATACTCTATAGTTCAGCTTATTTTCATCCTCATTGCACATAGTCATGCCAGTTCATTTAGGAAGGATCTCCAATCTTTAATTAGCTGGTTCATTTTTATTATGAAAGTCTCACCTCACATGTTGAGAGTAGCATATCTTTGGCCATGGATTTCATGTCATCTGCAGTTCATGGTCTGAAAATGTAAGAAAGTCCTATGACTTGGATAACCTTTTTGCTTGGCCTGTGGCCTCTTTTCTTTTTTCATTACTGTGATGCATGACTGTTGGTTTGGCTTTACTTTCATGGTCATCGGTTTCATCCCCTGACTGTAAATCGGTGTGTCATTGTAAAACATTGTCAGGGTAGTGGATCCATCAATACAGAGGAGGATCAACCATTTCACCATGCAACCATTCAATCTTTTATTTTCTACTTTCTTGTGTGTCATACTTTCTATTTTTTCCACTGCCCATAGCATTAAAATTCAGCTGCCAGGAAAAATTAGGCTGTCCTCTGTCTGCTCTCCCTTTCTCACAGTACTCCAAAGCCTTCTCTTATTTAATTTGCTGTTCCTTCTATTTGCCTTCTAACTGTATTAGATCATCAGGATATAAACTCCCCTCTACTGGAAAACCACACTGAACCCATTCTTTTAGTTTGCTGCAGCTTTTGGGTGCTTGTTGTTTCATGTGTCTAACCAGTCTCCCATGTGGAGCTACACTATTTTATAGGGGTGAAAAAAATCCACCCTGTACTTAATTTCCCATTTTATGTAGTTGCTTCGAGTTCACACAGCAAGAAGCATAAGAGTTTAGGGGATCAAACAGGTACTCCCGACCACCTTGCTTTGCGCTTGATTCGGATCCCAGCTGGTCTTGAGGACCTTCACCCAGGGAAGTCACCTCTCTCTGAAGTGGTTAATTAAACAAAATATAATGAAAAATTTCCCAACACTTAGACCAAGACCAATTTTAGCTGCACTGAGATGATACTGAGATGAGATGGTACTGGTGTTTGGATTATTCCATCTAAAACTCCTGTGATGATCAATCTCCATCTGCACCATTCCGCAAGCCACAAATCTAAACAGCAACTGTACAAGTACAGTAAATGCATGGGATCTGCTGAACTCTACTCATACACATTACCTACACATTTTTGCTCTGTAATGACACATTATTGCAACAGCAAGATATCAGTCATTTTTACTTGTGAGCATTGCAACCAATTCAAGCAATGGTGGGCTAAAGGCCTTGCTTAAAAATCCAAATTAATTTCATAAATGGCGCAAAAAACAAGTGCGAAAAAGGGGATAAACAGAAAAAAGGGTGCTAGGTAAACTGACAGACAGGGAGCAAACTACAAAGCTAATACACCAAGACAACCTAACAAACTAAAGCTGAAGGTATGGCAATACTTTGTGGTGCACAAACACATTGTGCTAATAAAACACATAGTGCTAGTACAAACAGACAATGCCCCCAAAAAAGGAGATTGAGGTTTATGGCTAATGCTAAGATGACTAAACAATGTTAAGATGTGCTAACAAATAAAGTATTGGCTAACCAGGCTATACAGTGTGCTACACAAACAAAAACAAACAGGCTAATATAAATGGGCAGTACTATACAGAAAAAATTATGTAGGCACAGGCAGTGCTATACAAACAAATTCCCACTACTCCCTGGACTTCCTGGCACTGACTGAGACTTGGATATCTCCCCAGAACTCTTCCACATTAGCTGCTCTATCCTCTGCCTATGCTTTCTCTCATAGTCCACGGGACACTGGCAGGGAAGGTGGCAAGGTTTGCTATTGTCAAAGAAGTCGTGCTTCACACCTTTCTCCCTGGCACATTTAAACATATCATCGTTTGAATTTCATGCAGTTTCTATCACCTCTTCTTTTAATCATCTCATTGTTGTTATCTACCGCCCCTCCCAGGTCCTCTAGGTGATTTCCTGGAAGAACTGGACATGCTACTAAGCATTCTGCCCACTGACAATACCCCTCTCACCCTTCTTGGCGACTTCAACCTCCCTGAAGATAAACTTCGCTCATCTTGTGTTCTCTCTCTTCTGTACTCCTTCTCTCTTTCAGTCAACAAATCTCCTCCAACACACAAGGGCAGGAACATCCTAGACCTTGTCTTCACAAGTCCTTTTCCAGCCTCCAAACTTCTGGTTACCTCACTTCATACCTCTGACCATCACTTGGTAACCTTTACCGTTCCCCTCACTACCCAGCCTGACACAACCCTTTTGCTTCCTTCGCCTACGAGACAAAATCTTTGCTCTGTTCCTCCTTCCTCTATAGCTTCCCAAACTTTATCTTCTCTTCCTGACCCCAAATCCTTCTCTTCTCCGTCTTTGGACTCTGCCACTGACACTTTAAACTCTTCACTTTCCTCTACCATTGACCTCCTATGTAACCTATCTTACAAACACAACAAGTCTGCTAAATCTGCCCCTTGGCTTTCTGATGTTTTGCGCAGGAACAGGAGAGAATTGAGATCAGCTGAGAGGAAGTGGAGAAAATCTCTACTTGTAGCTGATCTCGACATCTAATGCAACCTAATGTCTAGATTCTTATCAGACATTACTTCTGCCAAGACTCAGTTCTACAAGGAAAAATCTACCAGATTTCTGGCCATCCCCACAAGCTCCATAACATTTTCCTCACTTCTCAATCCCCCAGCTCCTCTGCCACCGTCCACCCTGACTGCTGAAGACTTTGCAGTCTCCTATGACAGGAAAACTGCTGACATATGTCAGATTTCTGGTACTACTTCATGCAAGCCTCATCCTCGATCTCATTCTCATACCTCATTAAAACATCTTTCTACTGTCCCAACAGTAGAAGTGACCCTGTCATGCAACCCTACAACCTGCTCACTGGATGTGTTTCAGGCCATCACACCTGCCCTCCTACCATTCATCAGCTCCATCATCAACAACTCGCTTTCATCTGGTCATGTGCCCTCATCTTTCAATACTGCAAGGATTACACTTTTACTGAAGAAACCCACTATGGATCCTTCAGATGTCAAAAGTTACAGACCAGTGCCACTTCTCTCCTTCCTATCTACAGTCTTAGAACGCATTGTTTACAGCCAACTATCTCTTTATCTGTCCCAGGACAAACATCAAGATCCGAACCGGTCAGGTTTCAAAGCTGCACACACTACAGAGACGGCCCTTTTGTCTGTCACTGAAAAACTACGGCTAGATCTGCCAACCTGTCATCTGTCCTTATTTTACTAGATCTCTCAGCAGCGTTTGACACAGTCAACCATGAG
>JAUZST010009089.1:0-13190 GCA_034779995.1 Parotocinclus haroldoi
ATATACAATAAATATTATAATATATATATATATAAAATTATAATAAAATTATTATAATAATATAATACAGAAATTATAATAAAATAAATACTGTGCATATATAGTTCATATTGTACATTGTATACTGCATGCTAATATTACCAGCATTATGCAGCCTTCTGTAGCTTCCCTGCCCTGAGAAATGTATAGAATTACACTGTGACACTCTTAGTGTTCTTGACCAACGTTATTGAAGTTGTTGCAGGAGAACACACAGGTAAAAATGTCTTTGCTTATTGTAGGCTACGTTTGTGAAGTCATGACAAAAATCTTGAAATCTGACTATAAACCGAGTCATGTGCCGAAAAACTTCAGCAAGGCTAATGGGCTAATGGTACCATGAGAGTGTAAAAATGTGGCTGCTTTTTTATATTTTACCTACATCACATCCAAACAAACAAAACTTTTGGATTCTTTTCACAGAAATACTAACAAAACTGCAATGTACCAGGATTCATTCTAAACTTTTAATCACATGAAATTAATTTAATCTGTCAGGGGTTACTAAGACAAATACAATTGAAAGGTACAAAAGCAAAACAAAGCATCCTGTTTTACCCCCACTTATCCTGATAAGGGTAGTGGAGGAGAGTCTGGAAACTAACTTGGAATTCACTGGGTACAGTCAGAGATACACCCTGGACAGGACAACAGTCTAAGACTGGGTTTCATAAATGCACCAGTCAACCTTCATTTTGAAAACCACAAGGAGCTGCTGTTTGCTGTAGGTGACACTTACCACTGAACAACCACAACTAATAGGCAACTGTAGGCTTCCCAATTGGTTGGAGCTAAAAATGACATATTTAATAACATATTAATGACATTTAACCATGCTACATGAGAGTGCAAATGTTTATCAAAAATAAAACGTAGAATAAAACAAATCTCCTTTTCTTTTTACTTGGAATAGCATGCTTTAATGACATAACAGCCTGTATGTGTACACGCTAACACAGTAGGTAAACAGATAGTTGTTGAATATCTAGCATTTATATGTATGATGAAAATGGCCAAAAACTTTTACAGTATATGCACAGTACACAGAAACATGTGATCATTAATCAATAGCTAGACTAATCATAGTGATTGATTTAGGGAAGAACAGCAACATCACCTACCAGTGCCTACCTCTACCTGTGCACCAGAATGGATTCCTTACAGAATTCTTTTTCAATTTTCCATTATAAAGTACAACAGGTGAGCAGAGAAGACCCAACGCCCAAAGAATAATCACGCTGAATGCTAATTCGTTTCTCCAAGAAGCATGAATATAGTTATTGTCACAGTAAGATATGTTCCAAAAAAACTGGAAGACCGGTGGACAAAACAATGCATTACACCTATTAATACATAATTCACATATAGGGAAAATAGATGAAGAATTCTAATTCAAAATATGCATGTTTTATTATGCAAAAAATAATAGTAATACAAAATGTACAAAATGATACGAAAGGTTCTTCACCCATCAAATACTCACTGTTATGTCTTACAAAACCTATAATATATCTTTAAACTTTATTTACACCTCCTTACATATTTAAACATTAGTTACAGTGGTCAGTCTGTATGGCTATTTCTCTGCCAGTTCTGATACTGCTCTCTTCAACTACATATACACTGCTCACAAAATTAGGGGATATTTCAGAATAATATATTTTCTATATATATGATATTCAGCTGTCTATCAGAGGGTTGAAGGTTTCTGTTATGATCTGTGGTGTGGACCCAAAGATGCGGTAATGAAGGGACCCCACGACGTATAATAAGAATGGGGAAATGTAATAACGAAAAGGGATTAACTACAAGGGCAGAGCAAAAGGCTCTCCTCTCCACAAAACGCAGGGATGCGTCCTGAATGGGTATGGCACCCCCAGCTGGCGAGACAGAAGTCAAGTGTGCTCAGAGCATGAAAAGCCGCAGATTTGGGAAGCCTCCCAAATCGTGTGGCGCTGGAGCGCACCGAAGCGCCAGAGGGCGAGCGTGAGCTTGAGCGTGCATTGTGGCACACGGAAGAGGGACCGGGTTCCGTCCCAATAGGAGGGCCGAACCGGCTTGAAGGAGACTCGACAGGAGCTGAGCCAAAACGGAAACCTGAAAGCCTAGGAGCTGTCACTAGAGAGCTAAATTTACCTCCGAGGTTACCCTTGTATGCATCCGTCGGCTCTAAATGCCCCAGGATATAACCGACTACCTAAACGAAGGAATAAAGTATGTGAACGAGGAGTTGTGCGTTCTCTAAATGAGGCACGACGCGACCAAAGAACCATGTGTTCTAATATGAGTCGTGACGCGACCGAAGGACCGTATGTTCGTTAACGACGTGGCAACAGATAATGCTGGGAGCTCCACTTTTATAATAGAGCCCCCAGGTGTACGATATCACGTCGTTAAACACGTGCCCGATATAAACCGCCTCCACCGGACACTCTGTAATGGCAACTGGACCGACCACGAGCGCACCGGGCCAAGAGCAGCAGCTCAGTCATGCTGGAACTCCCATATCAGGGTGGGGTCCAGAATGTGACGGGCCGGGACCCATGACCGCTCCTCTGGGCCATATCCCACCCAGTTGACCAGGTGCTGAGTGGCTCCATGAAGCTGTCTACTATCTAGTAGGTGGTTGGCTGTGTAAGGCGGGGCACGCTGGATGACCTGTGGGCCTGGAGCTGCGGAGCCCTTTTAACGGGGTGACCCGGCGGCGCCGTTTTTCACCAAGAAGGACTGAGGTCACGGAGGCACGTGAGATGTGCCTGGCGGCTTGTCCCCCTGGTGGGGCTGGGCCGCTGGGGTTGGGCACCGGCATGGCTGAACACCTCGGCTGTGTTGCGACTGGGTCTGGGGCAAGTTCCCGGGGGGATTCGCCCATGGGGCGGGGCGAGGGTCTTCCCCCTGGGCATAGGCACACCGAGTTGCATGAGGGAGACCCAGTCGATGGACAGGTTGTGAGCCCGCAGCCATGGGTGACCCAGGACAACCTGCATGTGCGGGGAGTGGGTCACAAGGAACGAGAGCTGTTCTTGATGCCGTCCCACTCGGAGCGTCAAGGGACGGGTCCGGTGGGTAATAGGGCCCTCTAGGAGCTGCCGTCCTTCGACTCCACAGACTAACATGGGGGCTGAAAGGCACTCCAGGGGTAACCCGAGGCGTCGGGCCAGCTCTCGCGACCGATCCCGAATCTAAATCGGCCCGAACGGTGGCGAGCCCTGTCTTCCACCCCAGGGTCACCTCCAAAAAAATGCCGCAATCGGCGACGTAATTGGTGCGTGTCGTCGGGGCCCTGTTCAGGCGACACGCCCTTAGTTTAAGCGAGGTGCCCTTTTTGGGGGGTCTGGCGGGGCCCGTGCCACCAAGCTGCATTGGTTCGGGTGACGGGGACCGCTCAGACACGGAACCAGGACAGGACCAAGAAGGGTCATGACCTCGCAAAAGAGGCCAAGGCGCCCGTGAATCAGCCCGCTGACGGACCCGGTTGTCAAGTGACGCAGCAAGCTGGTAAAAAGCAGAGAGGGTCGTAGGAGGATCTCGAAAAGCGAGCTTGTCTTTCAGAACCTCATTGAGGCCCCGATGAAAGAGGATGATAAGTGGGGCCTCCTCCCATCCTGCCTCCGTTGCCAAGGTGCGGAACTCGACTATGTAGTCCGCCACTGGGCGATTGACCTGGAAGATGTCCATCAGGCATGGTCCCGCCTTGCTCCTCCCTGAGGGGTGTAAAAAAAGTCTCCATAAGGGTGATGGAAAAAGCCTCCTCGAGGCACTATCTGGCCCCTTTTGTTCCCAAACGGCGGTGGCCCATTCTAGGGGCCCTACCCAAGAGGAGAGAGACCATATATGCCAGCGCTCAGATGGGAAGCACGAGGGTTGTAGCTCAAAAATGAGACTTCATTGTAGCAGGAACCCTCGACACTTGGTAGGATCACCGGAGAAGCACTCAGGCGGAGGCAGTGGGGTCTCAAACGGGGTCCAGGGAACAGGAGCGGCGGCGCTGGGAGAGGTTCCGGCCATAGAAGTTTGAGCAAGCCGTGCGTTAAGCTTTTATTTTGGCCGTCTCATGGCGCCCATGGCACTTTTATAGTAGAGCCCCCAGGTGTACGATATCACGTCGTTAAACACGCGCCCAATATAAACCGCCTCCACCGGACACTCAGGAGATATAATATTCCGGAGAAGGTTCTTTCGTACTACCCTACCAAACAGGTCAATTTAATATGAACCATGTGGGATTGTTGTTACATGCACAGATCAACCAGTTTCAGTTGCAAAGACGTGGGAGGAAACCAGAGTACCTGGAGTAAACCCACGCAGACACGGGAAGGACCCAGGCTGCTCCACCCAGGGATTGAAACTAGGACCATCTTGCTGTGAGGCAGCGATGCTACCCACAAACCTGCCCCTGCAATCATAATTGCTTTCAAAAAAACTTTCAACTGTCTTTCGAACAATCAACATATAGAAACAATGAATGATGGGAAATTAGCTCTGTGTGTGTGTGTGTGTGTGTGTGTGTGTGCATGTGTGTCGGTCAAGATTATTTATGATTTATTATCATATGTCCCAACAGGAAAAACGCTGATTTTTTTTTACCTTGTTGGGTCACTTTACTTGTCCTCACAAAAACTGCAATTTTCGAATAACTTACAATATATACTTTAGGTTATTCAATTTAGGGTCAATGGTGGATATATGTAAATCGTTAATTAGCTACATTAATATAACCCCAAACCACAAAAGTTGGAACAGTGTAAAAAATAAGAATAAAAAAATAATAATAATTAAAAAACAGTGTTTCTTACATTTATTTTAACTTTTTCATTGCAGACAGTAAGAACACATTTGATCTTTTATCGTTAGTCTGGCCAACTTGATTTCATTTGTTAAGAAACATCCATGTTCTGGATCGAAGATGAAAAGTCATGGTATGTCTGTCATGGTATGGGGCTGTGTCAGTGTCCTTGGCAAAAGTAATTTACACTTTTGTGATAGCAGCATTACTAAGCGGTAAACGTGTGAGTGTGTGTGTGTGTGTGTGTGTGTGTGTGTGTGTGTGAGAAAGGTGCGTTTGCTCTCAGTTTATTGAAGTAATTACAAAAGCCTCCTTGTGCTTGCTTATCAGCTGTTCTGCCCTCTAATTACACTCCTCCCTCCTCTTATTTCCCCTCCTCTCTCATTCCTCCTGTAATGACCTCACTACCTCCCTTCTTCCCGCATAACCAGGCCAGACGGACGAAGCATCCCACGCTTTCCCATGATGCCACTCCCTCCTTTGTGAATCCTTTAACCCATGCATCCTGCTTGTAAGTGATTGTGTAGAGTCAGCAGGGTGGACCCCTTACAAGCAACCTGAAGTCTAAAAAATCTCTAAAATCTCATGTTGCCTTATATATCCAGAAACATATTCTCTTGGGTCTTCATTTCACATTATTTTTCTTTTTCTGTACCAGATATACCCAAATTACTTACTCTTTAACTACTAACATTTTAAGAATGTATACATATAATTTTTTGCCAAGAATACCTACATACTCCACCTCCTTAGTCTTGTTTCTTCCAACCTCTGTTTAAATGTGTATGCAGCTTATACACTTAGTAACAATGTAATAGCTTAACACTTGCACTCTTACCCTGCGATGTATGTGACAGAGACACTGGAAAAGGAGAACTAAATACTGGGAAAGAACAAATTATTTTTGTTCTTTCTCCTTTCACTTTTTCCTCCTTTTTTCCTGCCAGTGGCAAAAGGATTAACAGTGTTTACAAAATGTATTTTAGTGTTTGTGTATTAGATATTGCTCAACCACAACCTGATTTACTGTAGATTTAAATGGTAAAAAAAAATTACAGTGTATGTGTAAAACAGTTCCTCCAATCTCTGAGGTGATTATGACAAAAATAAGTGTTCCCCATGGGACCATCAGACTAGAGAGAGAGGAAGGAATTGATGCTGTGAAAATGATGTGCAGAGAGAAGACTTTGAGTGAAGATAAAGTGAGAAAACATAAGGGAGGAGGGGAAATGAAACGAGACCTAAATAAAAGCAAGGGAAATCAGGACTGATTCAGACGGGACTGAGGATTTGTCTTATGCATTTGGATATACAGGGGGACAGAGTTTTGGCACAATTTCACCATGACATATGGACATCAGCTTCTTTTTATTTTTTACTTTACATGAACAACTCCCCCACCTCACCTTCACTTGGAATGTAGACAAAAACTGCACACCAAAAGCAGTACAAAAAATCTAAAGGTACAAATAAAGTTCAGTGTATCTTATGAGAAAATATTATTGTATTACTGCTACGATAAAATTACTCACATTTAAGGACATGAACACAGCAGTTCCCATGGAGTCCAATGCTGGTGACCTCAACACACTTATAGCTAAGATCTGCCCTTTCCACTGGGGTCAGGACTAATTTGTTCTGGTGTTGGTGTGTGTCATGGCCCCCAAAGGTCAGAAGGGGTCAAATGAAATGGCCCACTGAGCTGAGGAGGATCATTAAAGTGAGAAGCAGCAATGAGGTTTAACCTTTTCCTCCCCCACATGCAGCACACAATCATTTCACTGGACTGCAAGGCAGAATACTTAAATGAACTGATGAGTGATATAGAACATTGACCACCCAGGATTGGCACAAATTGCAGAAGACCCAAGTACCCAAGCAGGCACAACTACATCTTAAGGCAGATGGGGTCGAGCTCACCCAAAATGATCCTCTTCAAAGCATAGATCCACATAATAAATCACTTTTACTAAATAAACAATTTACATTTAATCTATTAATTAAATCTACTCATTTGAAATTTATGAAGATTTCTGAAATGTATGAATTTATGAAAATATTTCTAAGGCATTGCAACTGAAAACAGTATTTCATTGTTTAACAACACAGAAAGTTACTGGGGCAGGTTGTCGCACTGCTCTACAACATCTTGCAGGTCAGTTTGATCAAAAGCAGCCCGTTATGGCAGAATGAAGTTTCTCCCACAAGCATGAGGCATCATGATACACATTACAAATGTATTATATCAACAAATGTATACAGTATACAGTAACTCACTATTTTATATCTTTTCAGGGGATAACACTGAATATATGAGACTTGTACAATGTAAAGTAGACAGTCTACAGCTTGTATAACTGTACATTTGCTGTGCCCTCAAAATAACTCAAGACAGCCATTAATGTCTAAACCAATGGCAGCAAAAATGAGTACACCCCTAAGTAAAAATGTCCAGATTGTGCCAAATGTTGTGTAAATATTAGTGTGGCCACCATTATTTTCCAGCACTGCCTTAACTCTCTTTATGGAGTTAATTAGAGCTTCACATGTTGCCACTGGAATCCTCTTCCTTTTCTCCAAGATGACATCACTGAGCTGGTGGCTGTTAGAGACCTTGTGTTCAGATTCTCAATAGTGTTTAGCTCTGAAAACATTCTTTACCTTTACTCTCAGTGTTCATCTTGGTATGTTTGGGGTTGTTATTATGTTGGAATACTGCCCTGGTATCCCAGTTTCTGAAGGGAGAGGATCATGCTCTGCTTCAGTATGTTACAGTACATGTTGGCATTCAGGGTTCCACAAATGAACTGTAGCTTCACACAGCCAACAGCACATATGCAGCCCCAAACCATGACATTTCCACCACAATGCTTGACTGTAGGGAAGACAGACTTTTCTTTGTTTATCTTGGTCTCATCAGATCAGAGGACACGGTCCTTTAATCCAATGCTTGTCTCCAGCAAACTGTTTGTGGGCTTTCTTGTGCATCCTCTAAGAAGGGGCTTGCTTCTGGGACCATGTAGACCTATTTGATAAAGATTTGGTCAAGACATTTGGTCTGAGCACTGACAGGCTGATCCCTTTAACCTCAGCAACAATGCTAGCAGCAATCCTAGGTCTATTTTCAAAATCCAGTTTCTGGATATGATGCTCAGCATGTGCAATCAACTTCTTTGGTCGACCATGGCGAGGCCTGTTCTGATTGGGACCTGTCCTGTTAAACCACTGTATGGTCTTGGCCACCATTCTGCAGCTCACTTTCATTCTTATAGCCTAGGCTATCTTTTTGTAGAGCAACAATTTAGTATTTAACTCACTTTTTAACTTACACACTGTACTCACTTTTGTGAGATACTGTGCACTTCAAATATGGCAACCAGCAAATGCATCAAACTGTGTAAGGTTTATTTCGCTAAAGCTTTAAAGATTACATCGATATACAAGACTACTTCGAAACTAGTACACAAATTAGGCCAGCTTAGGGTAATCGTGTAACCTATTGCATGTCTTTGGACTGTGGGAAGAAATTTGGTTCTGGAGTAAACACACACAGGCACAGGGAGGACATGCAAACTCCACAAAGGTGGAGTCAGAGTTTAGAATCGAACACTGGAGCTGTGAGGCAACCCAACTGCTACTCCCATGCTGGCCCCAGTTATTCACGAAAAATTTCCAAAGTGTTGAATTAAAGTAGACTTATTGGTACAGTCATGTAGTTAGTTTCCATTTGCTTCTCATGTACAGTTTTGGTCAGGAGCTGCTACTGAGACAAGCTCTGGATCTCTCAGTTGCTCTCTGTATGGAGAAGAAGAATACAGTTTGGTTTAAAAAAATTGTAAAAACAATGTAAAACACACCCCTCCCCCCAGAAAACACTACAGACCTTCAAAGATTTAAAAACCTCACTAAATGAGATTAGTATGAATGTACTGAATTCTTTCAACATTTAGAACTTAGGGGCTGACCTCCACAATATAATAATATTGTGCATCACAGAGAGGAAGGAAGGTCATTTTGCAGTTCTCCCCAGCTCTTATACAGTATGTTTCAAAGGAATAAATGAGATTCAGAGTGGGACAGAAAGGGAGAAAGCAAGACACACACAGAGTGAAGGTGTACATCTGAATTTCATGATAAAAAACAATGAGCAAAAGAAGAAATAAAAAATGCTTAAAAAGAGATAGAGAGTGAACGAAGGAGAGACTGTGCAGGAGGCGGCCTTGAGTTTGAAAGCGTATGAGCAGTAGGTCACCTCTAGCTGCAGACAGTCAAGGTGGGAAGGATAAAGCTAGAAAGAAAGTGGATTGATCTTGTATGGTTTCAGAAGGATGGCTGCTGGGGGTTAAAATATGAATATTATGGTTAAATATGAAAGAAATATGAAACAAGTAGGGGTGGGGAAAACCAAACAGCAGTTCAATTTAATAGCAATAGATAAATATATTAAATAACTGTCTGCTTCAGTCATCAGCAGTATATACTGAACAGTACTGTATAGCATATGCTTAGAAACCACAACTGCACAACCTACAGATGAAGCCAATTCCAAAAACTTAATGTTTCTTTTCTTGATGTACTTCAAATATGATTTTACGGTCTTATTTAGCATCTACAACTCCAGAGTATAACAGAACTATCGCCCGCTTCACCATTGGCAAGGTGTTAAAGTGCATCTCTTTTCTCCAACCATTTGTATTTCATAATGTAATGGTTGATGATGCAAATTACCTTTATAGTGCCTTTATAGTGCACCACTAGTCCTGCACCAGTCAGACTTGCTGCATGTGGTGTCTAGTGATGTCGGGGTTTTCATGTGCATACCTGGGCAATCTATAAGGAGCAGTCAAAAATAGTCAATCACAGCAAGTGTGTTGATATTGCTTAATCACATATAAACTCAATATTTTGTAATGTTTTGTCTGGTAGATTTAATTTCATTTCTTGTTAAACTAATTTCCTGTATTTCAGGCCTAAAGCCCATTCCCAAAAGATGTTGGGAAGCATTTACCATGGAAAGATTTACCATCATTTCACATAATTTCTCACCAGATGTTTTGGCACGGAAAACACCAAATGATTTATTGTTTGAGATGTTATTTGTTTCTGTTCTTCCTGCAAACACACATGAAGGTGTGCAACAGTACAGGGTTGTCATTCCTGCAGCTTTGAAAACTGGATTCAGTATTTTGTGGTTTCTGCTTTTGTACCAAATCATGATGACATCTGTTATAATCTCCTGTTTGAAAAACAGATAACATAATTAATTTAGTTTTATTAAAACTAAAACATATAAATATATGTATTTAATATAATAAATATACATTTATTTTATTTATTAGTTATTTATTGCCCTCATTCCAACTTGAAATGCAGGTATGGATGTTTATTAGAAAATTAAATTAATTTGACCAGACAAAACATGACATATCTTCATACTTTCTGCAGGGACATACATACATAATATGTTGTTTGTTGTTCTTTTTTGCAATTTACATACTGACCCAGCTTATTCTGACTCAGAGGTGCAGGTTTTAACAATACCTAACCATTGTACCTTAATTAAACATTGAATTTAAAACTATTTAAAATAATGTATTTGTTTTGTTTGACAAAGTTGAATATTCTTTTCATCAAAAAACAATAGTTGAACAACCTGGAGGCATTACGACCATCAAATATTGTTTTGAAGACCTCAGTATTGTTGGAGATGTTCCCACAAATGTGTTGCACATGTAGATTATTGTACTTTTACCCTCCTGCCCAATTCCTCCCAAACCAGTTCAGTGTGGTTTACATCTGGAAACTACACTGGCCTTTGTATGATCTAATGTACAGCATCTTGTTATTGTCTTCAAGGATATTTCTGACATAGCCCAGAGTATTTTTATTTAGCTATAGAATGAATCCCTGACCAAATGATAGACCAAATATTATTACATACCACTGCAAAAGGATGTGGTAGCCCATTTTCTTTAGCTTTTTTCTCAAAATAATGATACAAATATATTATAGCAAAAAGCAAATTATAATTGCGAGTGACTCTAATTAGCAAAACTATGGTTTAATGAAGCCCACGTAGTAGTCTTGAAGGACAAACAGCAATCAATAAACCACTTGTAAGTAAGACAAACAAGGCATACTGCTAAGGATGGGCAAAGACCTACAAATGTTTAACAGTAGCTGGCAGAAGTAAAGTCCATATGCTTGTATGCATATATTTGTGTACTTTGGTGTTGGCCACCTACACAGAAACAACTACATTTTGACAAAGGCGAAGTCCATTCTTTGCGAGACAAGCTCTACACTGTGATTTGGAGCTAGGTTCATACTGCAGCGGCATAGTGATCCAATCACACCCCATGGCTTTACACCAACTAACTGAAGGCCAAAAAATACAGTAAGAGAAAGAGTGTTGACCTCCATGAACTTTCTTTCAGAGTTACCTGATCTAAACCCCATCAAACAATTATGGGAGCACTTAAAGACAGAGAAAGCCATTCAGTTACATCACAAGATGATATTTGGCATATTCTGAAATCATACTGAGATAATGGATTCACAGCAGCTTTGGTGCACTGACAATACAGCAAAATGGGGAGCAATACTACATACTAATCAATCCTGAAATGTGTCAAAATATTTTTAAAAGACTTTGATCTTAACTTGTTTTGCTGATTATATGATTTGTATTTTTTTGGATAAAATAAGTATTTCATACAGTAGAAAAACAAAATTTAATATTTGGTGCAGAATTAAATTACAGAGCTCAGACGTTTCCTGTAGTTTTTGACCAAGTTTGCACACACTACAGCAGGGATTTGGGCCCATTACTCCATACAGATCTTCTCCAGATCTTTCAGGTTTTGGAGCTGTCGCTGAGCAACATTGAGTTTCAATCCCCTTCAAAGACTTTTTATTGGGTTCAGGTCTGGAGACTGACTAGACCAGACAGAAATGCTTCTTATGGAACCACTCCTTAGATTCCCTGGCTGTGTGTTTTGGATGACTGTCATTCTGGAAGACCGAGATAAGACCCATCTTCAATGCTCTTTTCAAGGGAATTAGTTTGCTGGCCAAAATATCACGATACATGAGATTTCATCCACCCGTCCATCGTCCCTTCAATACGGTGCAGTTGTCTTGTTCCAATTGCAGAAAAGCACCCCTGTTTTCACCCCCATGCTTCATGGTTGCTACTGTGTTCTTCGATTTGTACTCCAAACACGGCAAGTGGAGTTCATACCAAAAATCCAGCTCTCTTCAGGTCACTGAACAGGTTATGAGATCTTGCAAATTGAGGAAGATTAACAGTAATCTTGTGTTTCTTCCATATTTTAAATAATTGCGGCAATAGTTGCCTTCTCCCCAAGCAGTTGATAATTGTCCTGTAGCCCATCCCAGCCTTGTGCAAGTCTACAATTTTATACAGTCTACAGTCTTTTATACAAATAATGAGCTCAACCAGGTGCAATTAATACAGGTAATGAGAACAGGAATAAGAGAACAGGAGAGCTTTTTAAATAAAAACAGGTCTATGAGAGCCATAATTCTTGCTGGTTTGTATGTGATCAAATTTTTTATTTCCATAAAATGGAAAGGTATTATTTGAAAATAATACAATTTTATTTTCTGGATTCTTTTTTAGATTTGATGTATCAAATATATTCTCAAGTAAAGCCACGATTTTTAGAACAGAATCAGAGTAAAATTGCTTCCGAGTTCTGATTCAGTATTCAGTATAAATATATCAGTAGCACCACTAGGGGGCACAATACGTTTCACCAACAAACCAAATCTTTCAGTGAACAAAGAATGCAACAAGCGTTCCTCCTGGCATCCATGCTAACGTCTCCTGTCTGAGACAGTTAAGCTTTAGGTATGCTCACTAGCTACTACTGTGGTCAGGAACGCTGTGGTTTATATTGCCAGTTTACGTCTTGTGATAATATAGAAAAAACATTAAAATAATAATAGGACTATTGTTAGTAGACCTACTAATAAAAATAATGAAATGTATGTCATGTTACAGAGGCACCGTCCCCGTCCCCCCGTTAGTTATAGGCTATTATAATGGGTATAGGCTATCTATGGTCGTAATAAGCTAGTAAAAGTGGTAGAAGAAGAATTATTAGGAATAATATAATGATATTTATTTAATTGTTTTGCTGTGTTTTATTGTTGTGTTAACAGTGAAAGTGGAGCTGTCCAGGGTTTGGATGTCAGTGTTAACCATGTCGCGCTTCCACAGTGCGTGTGCTCGTGTTGCCTCGTTTCCTGTAGCTCTAAGTCTCAGCTGAGAGAGAGAGAGAGAGAGAGAGAGAGAGAGAGAGAGAGAGAGAGAGAGAGAGAGAGAGAGAGAGAGAGA
>JAUZST010009090.1:0-13188 GCA_034779995.1 Parotocinclus haroldoi
CTCTCTCTCTCTCTCTCTCTCTCTCTCTCTCGCCGTCTCTCTCTCTCTCTCCCCGTCTCTCTCTCTCTCTCTCTCTCTCCCCGTCTCTCTCTCTCTCTCTCCCCCCCGTCTCTCTCTCTCTCTCTCTCTCTCTCTCTCTCTCTCTCTCTCTCTGTCAGACTGAACATGGCGCAACTCTCGGCAAGCGCTCTGATCCTTCTCTGCTTAACTTTTCCCTCTGAGGGAGCAGAAAGAGTGAAAAACAGAGGGATTAGACAGAAGGACGCCGAATACAATGAAAAAGTAAGTTGTTTACTTTTATTTAAGCCTCATTGAACTATTATTCAGTGTTGGGACTAAAGAGGGGAACTAAATACAGCACAGGCAAAAGGCTCCTGTGCCAAACTTACTTCTATCCATCATTCGCATCGCTTCTTCTAATATTTTCTGTTAATATTACAGCTGTTTGTTTAATGGGGATTTTTTTTTTTCATTTGTTTAAATGGGTAAAAACATAAACGCCTTACCGTTGCAGCACAAGTTTATTCATATTATGTTTCTATGACGTTATCATTTATCAACCGGTGCGGAACTGTGTGGTAAACATTATTTAAACTCCCACATTATTTAGTGATCTCTGATTAATAAAAGCTAGTGATCATTTTATTAGGAACACTATACTATTTAAAGAGTGGGTAGACCCTTCCTCTAGAGACCCCTGGACACAATGCCGGTACAGTCTTTCTTCGCTGACGTTATCATCAGGATCGCTTCGGTCGGTAGAACTGCCGCTCACTGGATGTTTGTCTTTACTGCACATTTCTAACTTGTCTGAAAACTTCAGGCGATTATAGAAATACTTCCAGAAATACTCAAACCAGCCCAAATGCCATTTATGGTACGGTCCAAATCACTGACATCTTATGCGGGTCTTATTTAAGATTGTTTGCTGAGCTAAACATCACACGCTGGAGTTTTTGTAGCCTTCAGGTCTCGCTTTTTGTTTTTTTTTTAAATGCCAGGCTTTGAAAGTCTGCGTTTCCCATTTCTCTGACATATTTTCCATAAAGCGTGCATAATTATAGAAGCAGCAGTCATTACTCCACCACAGTTAAGTGTATATAAATGGAATTGTTTGGGGTTTTAGCGAAGACAATGTAATCACAGTGCTCGAGTATCATATCTGGTTTTTATCCAAATCGGATGCAGCGCTGCTATAATCGGTAAAATAATAGGCGACGATTGGGTTTATTTTTTTCAGTGTAGATTATGTTTTGGTATAAAGCGCAATAACTGTATGGATTCTTCACCTTCATTGCACATTGCATTGTACGTCTTATGATCCATCCCGCACCGTCACGCCCCACTTTAGGACATTAGATCATTTTGTAACGCGATGAAATCCATGAAATGTCCCCTCCTTTTTGCGAGCGGTGCATTATGTAATCGTGTCCTTTATAGCCGCTCCTTCGGCACCGAGATTAGAGCCAGCTGCTGGAGTCAGCACTTTTTAAGGATCTGCGTTCAAACCCGTCGAATCCACCCAGGATTCAAAACGTTCTCCTCAGGAACTGCCGTTTGAAGCAGCTGGCTCTGCGTAATCTTTTTTTTTTTTTTTTTAAATGTAAGGACAACACACTTGAGATATTGGTCTGTACTGTGGTATGGGAGAACTTGTACAAATTGGGGGAACAAACCAGGGGCGTTTTTAGACTACCTGTGGTACGAGGCAGTCAAAGAATATAGAAATCAGTCTTAGGATCACAACTGTGCATAAAAAGTCTGATAAACACTAAACAGAAGGAGCGATTGAACACTGAAGTTAACACACGTGCTTTAAATGGAGGAAAGACGAACTCATTTATGCCTTTTGATTGAGTGCTATAATAAGGTTGGCTTTTTAAAATATGTCCAATAAAATGAAAATCCTACAAAAATATGGCTCTCATTGAAAGCGATAGCAGCTTTTGGAAATGCTGAGGCATTGTGGGAAACGTAGTGCCTGTAGTGAATATGGATTTAGTGCCCTATAGTTCTGCTTGGCAATCCAGAATAAAACACTTTACTGACGGGATTTTTTTGGGTCACGTGCCCCAGTAAAGCGGGATTACAGACGCTCCACCAGGGTTTGAAGAACATCTGGGGCCGATTTTTTTTTCTCGACAAAATGAGCGTTAGGACTTTTGTTTTTAAAGCGTATCATCGCACAATACAAGCCATGCATTCGGTTAAGGAACCAACAGTGGGGGGAATTCCACCATGGGCCATGTGGTCAGTAGTTTCAGTCCCTTAAGCGCCGCACCATCGCAGGTCTGCAATGAGGAAGTTTGTAGTCGTCTGCAGTACGTTCTGAAATGTAAATATGCTTTACTGTCACCCCTCTTGAGTCTTTATCACCGGAGTCACCTTGTACTTCTGTTCCACGCTGTTTGGCACTTTTACTACCGCAGTTTGATGCATGATCATCGGGTCGCCCCTTTTATCGTTCCTCAGCATCTTCTCCGTGCCTGGTGGGACGCACCTCATTTCCTTCGCCCAAAGAAAGCGCCCGGCCGTGGACCGAACCCCGTCCGTTTTTACTGCTCCGCTTTTTACGGCGCGGTCCTGTCAAAAAACGCTTGATCATCAGTTGATGGTTAAATACTCCGCCTGCAATATGTTATCTTAAAAAGCCTCGGCTTGCGCGCCGACGTTTTGACAGCGGGTGGAAATAGAAAGCAGTAAACGAACTGAAATTGATGGCTTTGGCCCCCTGCAAATGAGTTCTGAAAGGAGCTGCCGCTGGAAGTGACGCCACGCCACACAGCCCTGGCATGGTTTAGGCCTGCTTCATGGCGCCGGAGTGGCCCCCTTACCCTGAGAGGAAAACGATCGAGGGGCGCAGGGGGAATGAGCGCGGAGCTTCCCGAATCGTCCGCAGTTCTTCTTCTAAAAAAGCCTCCCCTTCCCTTCAGCGCTGTAAATGGTCCTATTACTTAAACATCGCAGCCGATTTATCATAGTAATGGAACGTCTCGAGGCTAACGGAGCACTCATCTGTTTGAATTGATTCGATATTCGCCCGGGCGCAGGGCGCCGGTGCCGCGCACGGGGCTGCCACGCCGGAGCACATTTTTCTTCCTGCCTTCCTGTGGGTGGCTGGCTGAGGACGACCCCGGTCCACCCGGTCCGATCGAACCCGTTTGTTTATCTGCGCGTGGATCCGCCACTTTGTTTTGCACCGATGCTCGTTCCTGCTCTGTCAATACGCCGACGCCAGCAGCTCAGAAGTGTGCACACGGGACCTATAATAAATATGAATCCTTTGAACCCTGGGCTCTAGCGCCAGCCGATAGCGGGAAGATTTATGGTTCGGTTAAAGACCCTTATTTCCACAGCGCCATGCCCACAGGCATGCCAACAAGGCACTGAATTACTCAGGCAAGAGGGAACTCGGGTGCGACAGCACAAAGGCAGGCCACAGGGTCTCACACTCACCTACTGCCTTAAATCCGAGGTCAAATTACAGTGCACGGGGGCAAATAAACAGTGGCACAGTGTAGCTATGAGCTGTTTTAATCCAGAAGGTGAGTCTACTGTCAAGACGAAAAAAAAAAAAAACTCTCTTCCTCTGTGGTTAATGACTTACTGTCCTCTAATGAATTCGTTCGTCTCAATTAAACATCGTACAGATCTCACATTTATTTATTTCTGTATTCTTGTGAACTAATAAATTTGAGAATTCAAGTATATAACGAGATAACGAGAATTCAAGTATATAACGAGACGGAATATATAATTACACCACGTAAGACAATAATAAAAATTATAGAACCACTAAGGGCTATGCGTCTAATCATTTGATGCAGTTCTATTTCTGAGCACCAGAGGGCGTAAACTAGGCTGAACCTCCGTATTTATTTTAAAACCCCTAATTTATTTGAATTGGAGCAGGATGGGTTTGTTCAAATACTTTTTTTTATACAAGGAATGTACACATTGTTTGAAATCCGAAACGTTTTCATTCGGCTATTCCGTGTCTGGTGAAGCTGCGCACTAGAGCATTTTATTTCATATTGAAACCTCGGCTTCTATTCACGGGGCTCGGTGGGGCGGCACCGCTGCCTCACAGCAAGAAGGTCCTGGGTTCAATCCCAGGCTGGAGCGGCCTGGGTCCACGCGTCTGCGTGGGTTTACTCAGGGTACTCCGGTTTCCTCCCACAGTCCAAAGACATGCGCGTTAGGTTAATTGGTGTCTCTAAAGTGGCCCTTAGTGTGTGTGTGTGTAAAAAATGCTGGAAATGTGTGGGGAATGGAGAGAGTAATAATTAATAAAAGTAGTAATAATTATAATTAGATTTGCATTTCCTGCAAGAAATGCACAGAGCTTGAAAAGGGCTGAAAGTGTGTGTGTGTGTGTGTGTGTGTGTGTGTGTGTGCGTGTTCAGTGGTGACAATCGATTTCAGTCCGTACATTAAGCACGCTGTATTAATTGCAGAAAGCTGACTAAGAATAAGAATAAGATGAAGTGTGAGGAATAACAAGACGACGCTGTTCAAGAACGATCGTTGTATTAACAATTGTTGACATTTACAGAAATGGAGGGCGACGAGCAAAACAAATTGTGGTGAGCAGATATTTAAACGTTGTTCGCTTTCGATTCGAATTCCAACCAACAAACTAACCCAAGACTTCTTTCCTTCGCAGAGAAGACAAACCAACTGGTATTTTACGTTGAAATCAAGACATGGAACCGAACAGGGGATGAAGAAAGGATGCATAAAAGGAGATGTTTTTTTCGTAGGAAACTACGCAATCAATTCTGCGAAAAAGTCTCTGTTGACGCCGATTTGTTTTTGCACACGTCACGAATGCTTCAGATCCTTAAACAGGCTGGAACACGAAACGCAAACGGGATTAAAAATCAACGCTTCGGTCACTAAAGGGAAAAAAAAAAAACCCCAAAGCTAACAGACTCAACCAATTGCTGATTAGCTGTGTATGAACACACAAAAAAAAAAATCACTGTTTTACGTCCATCTGATCGACGGCTGTTCGCTTTATCGGCCCAGAGGTTTTATTAATGATAATAAATTATAGGATGAAATACAAATCTGTCTTTGGACTCCAGACGTTGTGACTCAAAAGGGTAGATGTTACAGAATACGTTACTGTAACTGTACGGTACATTACTCTACACCCAACCAGGACACACGGGGGGTAAAACAGGACGCTTTCCTTCGCTAGGGGCGCTCTATGACATTTCTCGCTTTGCGAAAAGGAAATGATTCTCTAAAATCTGGAGTTTGTGTTTCCGCCTGGAAATCTGGGCTCAGATCGGAGACCGTTTGGTGTGACAAAGGCGCGGAAAAACGAGAGACGGCAAAGAACTGCAATTAAAACGGAGTACCGTATGGCATTCGTGGTGTTCAGCAGGGTGTAACGGTCACCCCGGAGCGCCGAAACACACCGGCCGTGATGGGGCACGGGCAGGATTGGTTCATTTTGAAATATCCGCTCATTTTATGATTCTGAAGGGCGATACAGCTGTTATCCTATATTTAGCATTTGTTCCATTCAGTCATTCAGATAAATCTCTCAGTCTTACAACTCCTACAAGCTTACACTGAGCAATCCAAACCGGGGTGGGTTAACAAGTTTTCATCTCCGCAGCGCTCCGGTTGCTTGAACGCCGACCCTTTTCGGTCCTTCTGCCCCACAGGCCAGTTCCTTAAGCGCTCCGGCACCACAGGGCTCGCTAGCGATGGCGAACAAGCTTTGGACAGACACATTACCTTACCATTACAGCAGAGGACAGCAGATTTTCGAGGGTTGAGCAGAAGCGAGCGTTGCCTTGCGCCCCTTTGGAAACGAGCAGCTCCGTTTATACAAAGCAGTCTTGTGTGGCGTCTTGGACCTGCAAGGAAATCACGCCCGTAAGCTCACGGCGCAAAATGGCCCTCTTAGCAACAAGCACAGTAGATCGTTCGCTCATGGGCCGGCAACTCCGGGCGCAAGGGCAGGAACAACCCTAGACGAGGCGCCGATCCATCGTAGGATGGCGCGCACGCACAGTCATGCACAGTCACACACTAAGGGCCACTTTAGAGGCACCAGTTAACCAAACACGCATGTCTTTGGACTGTGGGAGGAAACCGGAGTACCCGGAGTAAACCCGCGCAGACTCCACACAGAAAGGACCCGGGCCGCTCCGCCCTGGGACCGAACCCGGGACCTTCCTGGTGTGAGGGAGCGGTGCCGCCCCCACCGAGCCCCTCCTCCCCCCCTCCCGATCTCCGCCTTCCTGACGATTGTAAAGTTTTACAGAATGGACACGAAGAGGATACGTGTGAATACACTCTGTACTCCGGAATGCATGTTCTCACCTGGTCTGCCAGCAGATCGTCCTCTCGGACGTTTTCGTAGCCCTCCCTGTCCACCACGAGGAGGGTGAGGGGGTTCCCTCCCTTCCTGATAAGTCTCACCAACTCCTCAAAGCTGTCCTGCTCCACGTTCTTGCCGTTGACTTCCACCACCACGTCCCCCTCTCTCAGCCCCGCGCTGTCTCCGGCGCGCCCAGCTGCCACCTAGTGGGCGAAAAACAAGACGTCACGCTGCCTCGCACGCTTGTCCCCGACTGCCGTTCGCGAATTTCCAACAGTGCTGCCGACGGAAAGGGAACCTGGGAGGACCTGGCCGACGCAGATCATCGAGTCCTCCTGGCTGCAGGTCAGGCTGATGCCAAACCCGGCGTCGTCTTTGTGGAGGACGCACAGCCGGGGACGCGGCAGGCGGCCGGGCGTGGCCTCTCGGGACGGGGCGACCTTGGGGAAACGCTCTCTCTGGGGAATGGTTTGGTCATAAAACAGCAGCGGCGAGAGTCCTAGCTGTTGGGAAATCATCATTACGATGGAGTTAGTGTGGAGTTTCCGTGGTCCCCCGAAACAACACACGCCACCCCACCCCCCCTCCTCCCCCCTCACACACACACACACACACGCGTGCGTGCTCTGTGTACGTATCAGCACCTGTGTGTAGTGGTCTCTGCCGGTCAGAGACATGGTGATAAGGGTGACCTGTGAACCGCTTTGGCGTATTTTGCTAACAATGTCCTCGTGCTCGACGCTCTCCACCAGCTCTCCATTGACCGCCAGCAGCAGTTCACCTTCTTCCATCCCTGCTGCCTGGGCTGGGCTGCCCGGGTCGATCTCCCGCAGCAGGTGAGCTGAGTGCACAATAAATATACGACAACTTTTAAATGCGTGAGGTGCGCAGAGCGTGCCAAAAAATAGCCCCTGTTGAATACAAATCACGATGTTTAGGCCGAATGTTACGTCTCTTTTTTTTATGGGACTGTGTTGGCCTAGTGGGTTAGACACTGGGCTATGGAGCAGAAGGTCCAGGGTTCAAATCCCTCCTCTGCCACAGTTGGGTCCCTGAGCAAGGCCCTTAACCAAGCGGTGCTTGGGATGTAAGACTGTATTAATTGTAAGTCACTCTGGATGAAGGCGTCCGCTAAGTGCGGTATGTTGTGTTTGTGTTTTTTTGGGGGGTTTTTTTTCGGGCCATTCTTTGTAACCCTAGAGATGGCACCGTGCGTGGGAATCCCAGCGAAGCAGCAGTTTCTGAAATTGTCAAACCAACCAACAGCCGTGCCACGATTCAAGGTCACTTAAATCCCTTTTCTTCCCTAGTCTGGTGCTCGGTTTGAACCTCAGCAGCTCGTTCTGACCCGTGCCTGTACGCCTCAATGTACCGAGTCGCTGCCGCGTGATTGGCCGATCAGATATTTGCGTTAGCGCAGGTACGGGCGATCAGGTGTACCTAATAAAGTGGCCAGGGAACGCGTTTCTTTGGGTAAAAGGAGGTCCTGGTGTTTTAATGTGGACAGGAGAATGCGTTCTGCTGTATATACATAATAAATATAAATTATGCAGTTAAAGGCGTGTGCGCTACGTCTCACCGAGTCGCCCCGATGGCAGTTTTTCCTGTCGCAAAAGGAAGCCGTAGCCCTGCGGACCCTGGGTAAGGTGCAAGGTTTTGGGAATGTGAGGCAGGTTATGAGCACCGGCAAAAGCGGGAAGAATGGGCAATCGACGACGCGTGTAGCTCCCTTCACTTCTGCTGTCTATCACCAAAACGGTCACGGACTCTCCGCCTCGTTTTACCTGCCAGCGAAAAACAAGCAGCCCAGTCACCCAGAGACGGAACGGAACGGGACGGCCCGATCGGGAACGGCTTTCGTGACGTGGCTTCGAGTTACCGTTTTCGTCAGCGCCGAATGGCCAAGTTTGGACATCGCGACCCCGTTGACCCAGAGCAGACGGTCTCCCGGCAGAACCCCTGCACTCTCAGCTGGACCCTTGCTCACCGGATTCAGACAGTATCGCCCTCTCTCACCTGTAACCCACAGAGAGCGAAATGCTTCTGTACACCATCAGCCGGATGAAGCTTCATAACTGATCATCTAAAAACTGCTCACAAAAAAAAAATGACTTCAAAATGAACTGTCCCATAAGGGGATGTCCCCGAATTCACCTTCGTCCTGCAGTTTTTTTGTTTTATAACGAGAACCGCTGTCAAACCCTTCCGTAATCACCGACCTTCCACGGGGACGATGCCGAGTCCGAGGCCGAGACCAGGATCTCTTCTGATGTGGCACAAGCGAGGACGGGCGCAGCCTTCACCTCGATGAGCCCGAGACAGAGCCATGAGGTCAACCCGCTCGCGCACGGCCGTCTCGTACTCGTCGGCGCAGAGGACCAACAGACACAGCTGCAGCCCAGACGCTTGGACCTTCAACACCACCTCCGAAAGACAAAAGGAAACGGGGAAAAATGCCTTTTCGAGCTACACCCACACCACATGGCACACAAAAGTATGTGGCCAATTTCTAACAACAGGTTATATTGTAAGGGTATACGATAGCCTAGTGGTTAGGGTGCTCGACTATGGTCCAGAAGGTCCAGGGTTCAAATCCCACCTCAAGACCATTACATGTTTAGCCCATATATTACGTTGCCAGATACGTTGCAGCGGGGGTCGGGACATGCGGATAAACAAGGACCGCACCTTTAGCCGTGAAATATGTTGCACTGTCACGTAAAAGGCAGGTTCTCGTTCGGTAAATGTGCTTGTGACAGAGAGAAAGCGAAGAAGAGAGCCCTTTAGAAACGGGTCTCACCTTGGTAAACTCTTGGTTGTCCACGTAATCCTCGTTGACCTCCAGAATGCGGTCACCGTCCCTCAGGCCGCTGTGCTCAGCCGCACTCCACGGGGTGACCTCTTGCACCACGTGGCCCCTGCAGCCACCCTCTTTCCGCAGATGAAAGCCAAATCCTTGGCCCTCCTCTCGCCTTAGCAGGCATAACCGTGGGTGCAGGTCCGGCTCTGTGGACAGTGCAGCTCATATTCATCCGTTCGGTTCATTATTCGGATCATTCGCAGCGCTTTAGATGTGTGCGAAAATGTGGTGGTCTACCCGCGTCATCGGAGATAACCAGGGCCGGATTGTCAATCCCCTCTTTCGGGTTGAACGTAAACTTTCTAGAACAAACGAATACATTTTAGCGATTGCGATTCAGTGTCGTTTCGCGCAAAAGCACATCGTCCCGGTCGAAGCCCGGCCTAGATTTGGTCAGGGTCGCAGGAAAGGGTCCCCTAATTCACTGGCCGCCGCTCTCAGAGGTACACCCTGGATAAGACCTCGGTCCATCGCAGGGTCCTGTAAAGGCAAAGCCTGACCCCACCCGGGACTGGAATCCAAATCCTTACGTGTATTATCTTTACAGATTTCTATAAAGGTTATAACACTTACCGTGGTAAATCTGTTGAATCCACTGGTCCTGCGAACATAAACAACGCACCGGTTTTAATACTCTCAAACACGCCCTACTCACGGAACGCCTTTTATTATGGATAAATACAGTCATTTCTTTTTCGCTCCAAGTCTGAATTACTAACACATATGAACATATAACATCATTATTTCAGGTGAAAATATCGCTTATCACACAGCTGCCCTCTATAGAACTTTAGAGCGCCATTTGACAGATACCCCTTACCCACAGCGACTGATAAAACCTCCCAGCAAACAATCCAAGGGGTCACTGGTGTTGCTTAAGGACCCAGCAGTGACGGAACAGATTTAGGACTTGAACCCTGACACTTCTGGTCAAAAGTCCAGCCCACGGACGGCAGACTATACACGCCGCATTTGACGCTCCTTAAGTCAAATCTAAATCAAGGCATCGACCGGTTCGTGGTTTAAGACCAGTTTAGATACTTCCCATCACGTTTGGCTGACGTGAAGAACACCCCTGAACAGATGTTTATATCGGTGGCAATTCTGTAAAACTCACTGAAGACTAAACCCGAACCCAATTTGGATAATAGGAAAAAAACATTTTTTTTTTTTGTATTTACCCGTGTCGTATCTCATGGTGCTGCTCGACTCCGGACAGAGGGATCAAGGTGCACGGCCAGAGCACGCAAGACCTGCGTCGGGCAGCAGGACTCCTGCTTTCTCCTCCACAATAACTTGCCGGAGTTTAATATTTAAGCTGAGGTTTATGAGACAATATCCCAGGCAACAAGTCGTAGCGCTGCCATTACGTAACGTCACCGAAGCGAGAGTCACGGCCACGGCGACAGAGCCGATGCCTGAATCGTTTTATTGCTGGGATCAGCCCAAATAAAAGCGCATACCGAAACAGCTGGAGGCCAGACACCCTTCTTAGGTTAGCTGCAACGAGAATT
Organism: Parotocinclus haroldoi; assembly: GCA_034779995.1. Taxonomy (NCBI): domain Eukaryota; kingdom Metazoa; phylum Chordata; class Actinopteri; order Siluriformes; family Loricariidae; genus Parotocinclus; species Parotocinclus haroldoi. The sequence continues at coordinate 10,718 of JAUZST010009090.1, forward strand.
AAGAGGCTCTTAGGTGGCCGTGAGCAACAGCTAAAGGCTGTGATATGTGACGACGGGGTGGCCAAATATTTTACGCACGCTAAATCTTAAGACAAAATTAAATAACAGACAAAGAGCCGCACGGCTTCGATTGTACGGTTCGTTCCGTTTGTTCAGCCAGTTTTATTGCCGACAGTTTCAAAGCCAAAAGTCCAAATCTTAAAGAAAAAGAGAACACAGGTGTGTGTGTGTGTGTGTGTGTGTGTGTGTGCGTGTGTGTGTGTGTGTGTGTGTTATGGCATCAGGGACCTTCTGCACGTAAACGTAAGATTCTTGCACTGTTCAGTGTTCAAGGTGCCAGAAAAAGTAAAATACGATGTAAATATGAAGGCATTTTGGTCTTCGGATTTAATGCATGCACTTTACAGACTCTCCAAATCTGTAAAAACAATGGGAAGCACCTGAGAGCACAGAGAGGGAACACAGCGTCCCGTTAAATACGCGGCTAATGGGCAGGAGGCTTCCCATAAAGGCAGACATGGCCCACAGCAGGTGATGCTTTAAAGAGAAAAGGAGAAAAAAAAAAAAAGAGAAAAGAAAAGAGTTTTCCCCACAAGAAATCGTGGAAATCAGGCGCCCAGTATAGAAATGTTCCCCATGCAAACCGTTTATCGTCATGTATCCGTCTAGGTCGTTCTGCTCCCTGCTCCCTGCTGTAAAAACACGATCCAAAAGAATGCGGCACTGGCAGTGGCATTCGGACATGGCACCGTGAGGTTAATTAGCGGCGCTCCCTTTCTCCAGCACGCGCAGCGTCTGCCTCACCACCTTCTCCACCCTGCGGAAGTGCAGCTTCTTCCAGAAGCTCAGGTGCTGCTTGCGGCCAAACTCCAGATCCTTCAGGAAGACCAGCAGCTGCTCGCGAATGCGCTCCCTCTCCCAGGATAAGGAGTTCTTGCCTATGACGCTGAGGATCGGGTGCCAGTGCTCGGAGACGTCAGAGCCCTCGGTCACAGACGCCAGCACCTTCACCCGTCGCCCGCCTTTCTCCCGAGGAGCGCCCCGGACGTACAGCGACTGCTTCCCAGCGTCGCTCAGCTGGTTCAGGTACAGGCTGGGGGGGGAAAAAATGTCTTAAAAATGTCTTAAAAATGTCTGACACTGGTGTGGACAGCCGTCCTGTCCTGACGTTCCACTACGAGTCAAGGTTAGTCACCGGGACGACGTGCTTGGTAAAGACGGGTAAAACTGGAAACGGCAAAAGAAGCTGGTTGAGCAGTTTGAGCTCAAACGGACGCCAATTAAACGAAAGAAATGCTTGTTGGAAATGCTGCTTGCAATATGTACGGTAATCAATAAGAAATGATTTACTACACTGTCAAGTACGGTGGAGGACGTGTAACTTGTATCCCTGTCTTTTTTTCTGAATTCCGCCCAATCACGCCTAGGCATCGAGGTAAACCTACATCGACACTTTACTATAAGACAAGTAAAATCCTTCAAAATACTCACTTTCGCTGTTGTTCATTTACTAGTGCGATACATCAAAGAGCGCCAGACTAACGGTCAGATAATTTCCCCGCAGTTCGAACCAGAAAGCAAAAAGGAAAAATAAAATAATAATGAAGGAAAAATAAAGGAATACTCACTGCACGGTGTGAATAGTGGGGTGCTCTCTGCAGGCATCCACCAGTTTGACCGCTGCAGCATCAGCGATGTTATTGTAGGCCACGTTCAGCTCCTGTAAGCCGGAATGCTGCCCCAGCCTCGCAGCTAACTCGCAGGCAGCACCATCCTCAAGGCCCGTGTGCATCAGGGACAGGTTCTGCAGAGACCCGTTGCCAGGCAGGGCTTCCAAAAGACGGATAACTCCTTCGTCCAGCAGGGAGTTGTCACACAACCTGCGTTAAGGATAAACGTTTGGAATAAACGCAGCCTTGGATATCCATCCACGGATTGATTTAGAAGACGCCCACGTGGATAAAATGGGCGAATGGATTCGCCCTTACTGTAATGATTTAATAGTGCAGTTGGGTTTGACGAGCAGGTCTCGCAGCAGCAGGCAGGACTCAGGACCCAGGTTGTTAAACTGCAGACTGGGGACAACAGGGAAAGACAGACAAACGAGTTTTCAGCAGTCCACACGCATGCCGATCGGTTTGTGTTAGAGTCCATTTGGTGATCTAGCCACAGTAATAAAGCAATGCAAATATAATCCTATACAGTCGAATCCTGCTAACGGGAGCAGCCGTTTTAATTCAGACCGAATCCTAAAGTACAGAAACAAATCCTGTTATATACGTGTCATTTTATTCGCTTATTTAGACCAAAGAACGTAAGAAGCGAATAAGAAAAAGAAGCCACAAGTCGCCACTTAGAGCGGATACAAAGCGGGTCAACGAGATACGGGAGGACTTTTGGGATCCCCGGGAGAATTGGTGCTTTTATCAAAGGTCAGGAAATCCGAAAAGTTGTGCCGACAAGAGCAAAAC
>JAUZST010009091.1:0-13188 GCA_034779995.1 Parotocinclus haroldoi
TGTGTGTGTGTGTGTGTGTGTGTGTGTGTGTGTGTGTGTGTGTGTGTGTGTGTGTGTGTGTGTGTGTGTGTGCCATGTGTCAGCTTTGAGGCCCCCAGCTTCAGGTTACAAGCGCCAGCTTGGATAAGGGCTCTCACACACCACAGTAAGAACACAGGAGCTAAATGAACTGTAGACTTGAACCGTTAATGGCTCATTAAAAAGTGTGAGCCAGTCAAGTCTGCTAAACGCCGGCCGTAAAGTTCAAGCCGTAAATCTGCATCTCACTTCTGCCGTAAACTTCTTCCCAAACCTCAAGACTGACAGCTGCTGAACTTGCTGGCTGAACCTCTCTTGTTTGAAGAGATTGGTTGGTAATGAAACCCTGAAAATATGATTAGGGTGCTTGGGAATAGTGGCGAGACCGAGTGCAGTAATTAAGTCTAGAGCTCTGAAGAAAAAAAAGATGTGGATAACAAGTTTATAGGGCTATGTGAGGTCTGCAGTACATAGGGTTTTGATTGCCAAATGTAGTAAGCGTACAAAAGCTTTACAAAAGCAAATGCTTCTTACAATAAACATCAATTTGGATGTAGAGCTGACGAACTTATTAAATATTAAATCAGGTGGATAATCACTTTAAAACAGTTTCTAGATTTTGCCTAAACATGTCAATACAGCAGGAACTTTCTATTTTTATGTGTTTTGATTTTAGGCCATGTAATAAAAAATGACTATTACACTTACAGAAATATGGTTTGCTATAAGAATTTCCAAGCTGGTTAGGTTTTAATGATAACTAACAGATATTTCAAAGTGGCAAACATTAGCACACAATTGCATAATATAAAAAAATATTTGCTTGTGTGTTTTGTTGATTTACCCACATCAATTCCGTGTAATTGGATTGTGTTGCTGGACTATATATGCTTTAGTGCTTACATGAGGTTCTGTCCACTGGGAAGAATATAAAGCACTTCTCCATGTCACTCTGGATAAGGACGTCTGCTAAATGCTGTAAATGCAAAATGTAAACCTTTGGATCTGTTTGGTATCGTAACTAGTGCTTTTGGTACTGGACGTAGAATGTTGGTGTCATGGTAGGCAGCTTGTTTGGACCCAGGTGCAGTGACCCACCTACAGTCCCTATGGTTTTTAATGACAACTGTCGTAAACCTACAAAAGCTTTTGTAAATGCTTATTAAAATAAACCTTACTTTGGATGTCAAGCTGACAAACAGTTGTTACATATAAAATCTGGGTGATAACTTTTAAACCTGTTTTCCTAGTGTGTAAATAAAGTTGGAAATGGATATTTAATGGGTTTTGATGTCAGACTGTAATACTCCTTTTTTTTACATTTATGTCAATTAGCAGACGCTCTTATCCAGAGCAACTTACAATTTATACAGTCGTAGAATCCAAGCAATTGTGGATTAAGGGCCTTGCTCAGGAACTGTGGCAGAGGTGGGATTTGAACCCAGGACCTTCTGGTCCATAGTCCAGTACCTTTCCCACTAGACCATGACAGTCCCAGCTTCTGCGTCTTTAACATATATACTGCGCACAAAAATGAGGGAATATTTCATTTTGCAGTCATTTTTGTGAGCAGTATATAATGTGTGTATATAAGGTCAGAGGTCAGAGCATATTCACCTGCTTCCCTCAGCAGTATCAGGGGCACCATGTGGGCCCTAAAAGTCTGGACCTGGAACTTTTGAACTGTTTTTTTTTTTTTTAACAACTGTTGAACATTTAAAGAAAAAATTAATTTTTGAATCAGAAAAACTGAATCCTATGGGGTTGTAAGTGGTCACTTAAATTCAGAATTCAATATTTGATACAAGAACAGGGTACGTTGGTACTGGAACCGGGACATTTTTAATAGCTGGAACCTTTTGTATGGGAACATAATGGCACTGAACTGGTACGTTCGATGAACTGCAGCGTTTGCTACTGATAATTGTTCTATACTTGTACTTTTATAATTCGATTATTTTTGACAGACATTTTGAGCCACTCTTTATTTTTTTAAGTGTCATAATACATGATGACATAATCAGTATCATAACAGTGATCCCAAAATAAATGTGTTAAATAAAACTCTGTGTAAAATCTAAAATATCATCTTTCATTCTGCTCCAAATTGATTTGTAATGGAAGTCTGTCACCAGATCACGAGGGTACCTGGGAATAGCAGACAGTCTGAACGCTATAATTAAGACTTGTGTTCTGATGACAGAGGATGCACCCATGGGCTATTGTAATATATTCTGAAGAATTCACTGTCAGCAGGAAAAACTCCATGGAGTTCCACGTTATACAAATATTCTACATACTCAGAATAACTTCACACTGACAGGAACATTTGGCACTGGAACTGGAACCGTTTTATAATGGAACTGAACCCTTTAATACAGGCACACTCGAATCTGTAACGTGAATATTTGCTTGTGGAATCTTTAGTAGTAGAACAGAAAACTTTGGTATGGGAACTTCTTGTGTTGTTGTTAATGGTTCTTATGGAACTGTTAGTGAAACTACAACTGGTAGTCCTAATTAAACATGTGGCAATGGAACAGAAACTATAACTTCTTTCTTTGCTACTCAAACTGGACCTTTGTTACTGTCAAATGTTATCAAAAATCCTACCTGAGAATGTCCAAAAAGTGGACCAGTTCTCCTGTGTCCTCTGTGCTTAGGAGTCCCCCTTATGCAGGGCTAAAAAGCTGGCATTAGGCTGTGGGATAACAGATGTTGCATTGTAACAAGTATCCAACCCTAAACAGAGGGGACAGGTGATGTTCGCAGGGCTCAGGTTGTGTTTGGGGATGTCAGAGTGTGTGAGGGGAGAGCTGTGGGCAGATGATCTCTGGAGACGTGGATTTAACTATTCAATTGCAGTTTTGGGAAGGCAGGTGGGATGTTGGTTGGCCAAGAAAGAGGGGCAAACAAACAATTATGTATTACAAACAACTAGACTGGTATGTGTAAAGTGGGCTGGGGGTTGTTTGAGCATGTTTATGGTTTGGTGGTGGAGAGCATCTCACGTGTGGGAAAAGTCATGTATTACATTGTGGGGAAGCTACAACTTTCTTTTGAGAAACTAAAAGTGTGAAAAGACTTGTTTTATGTTACTGAGGTTAAGGATACAGCTAGGGGTAGGTGTAGGTATACTATTAATAGTGTAGGCATAGCATTGAGATTAGGGGTTAGGTTCAGGACTAGGGTTAGTTTGGGGTTAGGTTATGGGATGGTGTTAGGTTATGGTCGAGGGTTAGTGGTTAGGGTTCCAGTAGTTTAGGGGTAGGTGTAGATAAAGCACTAATTACCTAACATAATTATATAGTCACTACAAAGATAACTAGAGAGATGTGTCTACGGGGTGGGGAGGGCTAGGAGTTGGGTTAGGGTTAGGTTGGGTTAGAGATAGTGTCAGGTTAGGGTTGATGGTTAGGGGCTAGGGATAGAGTAGGTTAGGGTTGGTTTTGGGGGCTGGTATTAGGTTGCGGTTAGGAGGTTGGGGTCAAGTTAGGGCTTGGTGTTAGGGGCAAGTATTATGGTATGTTAGGGAAGGGTTAGGAGGTAAGCTTGAATGTTAGGTTAGAGGTAGGACCAAATAACTATGATATCATAGGCAAAACACAGAATATTTAAAAAACCGTCACAATATGTGTGTGTGTGTGTGTGTGTGTGTGAGAGACAAAGACAGAGAGAGAAATAGAAAGTTTAGATTGTAGACTTTCTTTTATTTTTGCCTTTACTTACTTAAAGGTCCCTCTGTGGTGTCTAAGGCCTTTTAACTACTATTTAACTGACTTACTTGTCAACAAATGAGTATTTGTAATGAGAAGCATGTCTTTGCCTCATGGATTGCCAAAGTGCCCTTCATTGAGGTGAAGAAAAATGGGTTAATAATTCTCTGGTGGTCGTTCTATGCCAGTGTAGCCACACTACAGTAAACTTCATTCGATTTTAATTTTCTTCCATTCAACCTGCATGCCAAACTAACATGGAAATCTCCTATCCATTAATGATGCCGTTTCCGTCACTGCTACCAATGTCATATACAAAACAAACACAAGGAACAAGCTTTGTAAGACTGTTTGGTAGCTAAAGTTGCTACAGTTGCTCTTTCAGGGCAGAATACAACTAAACAAATACAAATATACCAATAAACTGTGTTCATAATTGTGCTTTGTGAAGCTGGGTTAAGGGTTGTATGGTTAGAAGCCAGTCTCATATATCTAGGGTTATATCCAAACAAAACATTGTGTAACATGATCAGTGAAAGCGACAGCCACTTAGCCTTGTTTCCCTGGTACAGCTATGTCTGAGCGGATTATCCCTGTGTGTTGTGATGGCCAACTTGCTACCCTATTGTTACTGTTCAAAGGCCCCATTTGTCCTAGACACAGTGTGGCATATTCAACATGCACTGACCAGCTGCCCAGATTGTCTTGTGTTGTGCCTTGTTTTCTTCTTGTTTTCTCTCTCTATATCTGTCTATTGCTGTCTTTCTTTTCGGTAGTGTCCATATGGCCAAAATGATTAGCTGCTGTTTTTCAGTCATTGTACTGGTTATTTTGATGAACAATGGCATTATGTTACTAGTTCTCTCACTGTCTTTTCTGTCATTGTGCGATTGTGCCAGGCCAGACAGCTGCGGTTGAGGCTTGGGCAGGCATGCTGGCCTGTTTACCACCCACCCACCCACTGCTGTCCACTATCTCTATTTCTACATTTCTTTATTAACCAGCTGCCACCCTGGTACTCCGAAATATGACTACTTGGACGGTCTTCCTGCCCATCATTCCTGTGCATATTTTCTCTTCTTGCTCGCCTGTTTTGGCACTCTGGCTCCATCCTTTGCTCTAATTCATTTGTCCAGGGAATGATGGATAGCCTAGTCTTTTGTGGTCTCACCGCTGTAAACTAATAGCTCTTACTAAACGCAAACACATACGCAAAACGTAGCCTATATTGGAAATTTTCTGCAATAGTGTTGCTAGGCACTGTGGTTATTTTTAGTCAAGGAATAAGCAGCTAATAATGGAATTGCACATTGAGCAAAGCTTAATCAAGATGTATGCAAATAACTGCTGAGCTTGCACAGTGAATGGCACTGAAATATTTCACGTCTTTAAAGAGATTTGAATGTTTGGCCACATGTTTAACTACAGTTCCATTTTTGAACAGGCTATCCAGCTGCACTGAGCCCATCTGTTTCAAAAAGACAGAAGTCTGTCTCACACATTAGCAAGACCGAGGGATTTCAATTTCTGTATTAATTACTCCTAAAACTAATAACACTATACATACGTAACATATCTTTGTAATTCGAATTATGGCTTTATTAAATAAACGGTCTTAATCATCAACTCACCGAACTGAAGCATAAAGAGTCCAGGCTGTAAATTACACTGTTTACATAAATTAGGGAATATTTAATTTTGAGATATCCCCTAATTTCTGTGAGCAGAATATAATATTTAAACCCTTTAGACTTGAACTTTTCACCCACCAAAAAAATTGTCACTTCATTCTTACCCTTTGCACTTTTCTAACATTTTTAAAATATTTGTTTGATATTCTTTTCCATGTCCATTGCAATAGATAGCATGGCTCTGAAATATTATAACGCTTTCGTCAATGATACATTGTCAGAATACCACCTTATGTATCTTACTTAAATACTATATGGGATACTCTAGAGTATCTAGGCTTGATGATAGTCCAGATAATGTTGTATTTCCTCATACACTGGGTTAAATATACCAAATATTGATTTCCTTTGTTTAACTATTTAAGATGGGTGAACTATTTTTATTACACAGCCGTGGAGCACATTGAATTTCTCAGCACCTCCTTACCTCATGTGCTTATACTCACTTTCTCTCATTCTCTCACACAAACACATTTATAGAAAACTACTGTCTTTATGGGGTAGGTGCAATGTATTTGCTCTTGTGTATATGACGTGAACAGATATTTCAGAATAGAGCAGGGAACTGACTGAGAAGCCTACAGAAGCTGTGAGAAATGCGTGCATTAACCCTGGATGCTGTGTTGTGAAGACACACTACTTCTTACTCCATTTGTTTCTTATAGAGAGTTTCAAATAGAAACAAATCCTCAAATAGGAACTAATCCACAATTGTCCTCTGATCCACACACGGTTCTCACCCTGAAAGAGCAGATCCGTAACAAGTAAGTCACCTGAAGTGGAAATACCTGTATATCATCAGTGTCACAACACAACATCTGCCAAATGTCTGCTCATGCTGATGCCGCATGTGTTTAATAGATTCAATGATATTTACTGAATACACAAAGACTACCAAGAGACTGTATACCTGGCAACCCTTATGAGGTTGAATCAGCCCTAAAGGAAAATGTTATCATGGTCATATTTGCTGAGATCCATTTTTTTCTGAGAGTTTTTAAACTCTTCTTACACTTGAAGTGGATAAAAAACAGTAAACATTCTTACGTCATGATAGAAGAAAAGTAGCTTTGTTGCTCCTAGATCAAAGTTTACTCTGTGTAAAGAGGATAATGCGCTTGCACATTCGTGTTATTGTACTGAACAGAGGCTTTATTGGAGATTGTTAAGCAGCTTGTTTGGTGCCACATGGGCTCCTGTGACCTTGCACATACGCCCTCCAAAAAGCACAAAACGCAACGCCCGAAAGATTTCCGAATATTCATTACCAGCCCTGTGACACGGCTCGGCGCGACCTGCAGACTGTGGCTAATAATATCTTCAGAATGAGACAACACATACATTCTCACAAGGGTGGGCTGATTATCATGGATGAGCACTACGTGATGAGCACTCTGTGAACTCACTACACATTAATAATGTCCAAAATGTTAACTCCAACATACAGCCGTACACACACCAATACATTCATTCATACATTCATACTTCATACACTCATAGTAATGAGACATCTGGCAGTGTGAGGTCATCATTTAATAAACGAGGAGCATAAGTCTATCATCCTGTAGAGTAAACAGGATAGAGCCACTCACTCTTCGCAGCAAGCTTGTCAGGGTGATCTATACCTTGACCTTACACGTGCAAATACAGGCACACACATACACACGCAACAGCTAACTTCAGTCATTTGTAGCCACGTCTTCTAAAGGGTCATGTCTCAGTGCAGTTTGGGGGATGGGAGTACACTATTTGCATCCAATACAACACAATATTTGCTCCTGTACTACATACTAAAACAGTAGGTCGCAGAAGTAATGATGTCACTGCATAGGTGGAGTAATAATTTGGTGTGTTTTCTAACATAGAAGTATGATGTTTGGGGCACATCATTTAAAAGAGGGCTTTATCCAGGATGATTTATGTTTGAGCTTAGCAGCTTAAGCTAAGGGGCTTTCAACAATGTCTGGGGGGGATTGGGGGGCGTCTCCCAATAACGAACAATCTTAGCAATTTTTACAAACAAAAACCACAAGTCTAAGCACATGAGATTCGCAAGTGTTTCCTAATCACAAAAGTGTCATTAGGAAAATAACTATAAGACCTAATAAGTATTTACATTCATTCATTCGTTATCTTGCGCTTAACCCACATGGGGTCGTGGCTCAGCAGGTGTCCACCCGGCAACTCTGGGTGCAAGGGCAGAAACAACCCTAGATGAAGCACCAATACATCGTAGGGCACACACACAGTTATGCACACAGCTACGCGCTAAGCACCACTTTTAGAGACACCAATTAACCTAAAATGCATGTCTTTGGACTGTGGGAGGAAACCGGAGTAAATACACACGGACATGGGGAGAACAAGCAGACTCCACACAAAAAGGACCCAGGCCCAAGTATTTGAATTGCTGGTATAAAAATAAATGACTGTAGGTGATTTACATTATTTTAACACTTTATGAAACACTATAAATAGAACTAAGGGATCCTGTAACACTATGAATACTTAAAGTTATTTAAATACTAGGAACATACTAACTGCATAATTCGAGTTAGTAGATTAGATTTTTGGTATATTGGATGTAGAAATTGTTTTTTTTAATAATATGCATTTTCATGAATCTGTATTTTATTTATTTCAGTTCATGTTTTATGCAAAATTAGTGGCCATCTTCCCCTAGAACTACATCTGTTACACAGCCTTATTGTTTTTCATTTTCACTGCCAGAAGGATTTTTTTTTTTAGTATTAAGATTTGTTATTTATATGGCTACCAGTATACACGTATATTTCAACATGCAAAAACAGGCACCTGATTCTGCACTAATCAATGTTCCTATGTACTGAGAAAAGACCCTACTTTGAAGTAGGACCTAAAAATCGTGAAAATTTTTCAGGATTGAACATCATGTCACTGGGAAGCCACTAGAGAAACAGACTTGCTGATTTGGTACTGATGCTGTCCCAAACAGAGGGCTTTCTCTGCCCCTCATTTAGGACAGGATGTTAAGAATACAAGAATAAATTAAGTACATAAAGATCTTGGATTGTAACCACACTTAACCGAGCAGATTTAATCAGTCTGAAACATCAGTCTCTTACTACATCCTTTCGCTGCTCATTCACAATTTCATAATTTTATGCTTCAACATACCCCCTCACTCCATGCCTCTGTCATGCATTCAATTACTCACGCTCTATATTTACAATTATAGCATTAACCGAGCTGTTTACAATCAAATTGAGAGTTAAGGGTCTAACTCAAGGAACAAAATCTGGCAGCTTGGCAGGGCCAGGGTTGTACACAAAAAAACTGCCATAACAATCTACCATACTAAATAGCCCTCATACTCACCACTGTGTGCCATCTACATTGAACAGTACAGGTACAATACCTATCTGAATGGATGCCTTGTTAATCTATGGATGCATGGATACATTATGTATAGGTGAATGGATGGATAGATGATGTGTGTGAGGATGGGTGGATCCATTAATCATGGTGCATGCAAGAATGGTTTTGCTGCCTAATATCTGAAGCAGACAGCAGTCCCTAATAGGGTGTGTACTTACATCATGAGGCAGTGTTGATTAATAATCACCTGTGTGACCCTGGTTCCTCTCTCACAGTTGATGAATTCTTCCCCCTCGTCACAGGAAGTGTATCCCAGTAAAGTCAAGATAGCTGCCTCCCCGTTTCCCAGCCTCCCCTGCTGCCACATTCCTGACCCTGAAATCCGCTTTCCTTTCCACTCTCCACATCCGCTCCACAGCCCACTTCCTTGTCCCAATTCACATGTCTGATGGATGCTGGGTGTTTGTGGTGTGGGGCTGGTGTGTGATTAGTTAGGCATGATGGATAACTTCAGCCTTGGACAGTTAGCTTCAACTCTGAAAGTCTATACTGTACAATTGTAAATAATAATAAGAATAAGAATAATAATGCAAGTCTGTGAACACTTGAAAATGACTTGGATTTGCTTATTGAATCCTCACAGCATTCCTAGGGGGCAGCACAGTGGCTCTATGGGTAGCCCCGCCTCACAGCAAGAGGGTCCTAAGTTCAGTCCCTGGATGGAGTGCCCTGGGTCCTTTCTTTGTGGAGTCTGCACGTACTCCCCGTGTCTGTGTGGATTTACTCTGGGTACTCTGGTTTCCTCCCACAGTCCAAAGACATGTGTTAGGTTAATTGATTCCTCTGAATTGGCATTGACTTGAGTGTGTATATATGACTAGTCTTGATGTAAACTTGTGTATGTTGCTGAAAACAATCCAAACAAACACAACATTCCTGACAGTCCATTTAGAAAGTACTTTGCAACCAGCCAATAATCTCACTGAAGGATGTGATGTAGACTTCAAACTATAATATGAAATACAGTATTACAGTATACAATATACTCGGGCACACAGTATACTGTTTGTAATTTAAGCTTTTGATAGCCGTTAAACAGGTGCAGTATTTAATTCCAAGGTCACCAGATCTGGCAAGAGATTCACACATAAGGTCTATGTGTTTAAATAGCCAAAAATAAAAGATCAAAGAAAAAAGCTGACCTGGCATCCGGGTTCTGCAAGTTTTTTTTCTTTGCCAATAAGTGAAGTACAGAAGGCATAATGTAGCCCCTTATCCTGAACATTACTATGCAAAACCCACGGAGTATTGTCTACCCGTTTATGATCTGGCATTAACACATCCAGATAAATAATTCAGTATGGCCTTTTGCACCACATTTGCATCATTCAACCTGATATGCAAAGAGGATAAAACCCACAGTTCTTACATTACAAAAGTCTGTGTTTATGTATCTTTGTTAGTAAATCTGCTTTTAACTCTTTGGCGTTCTCAGAACAACCCACATTTTGCTTGGTAAATCCCCACTCAAGGAAGACAAGCTTAATATCAAAAGTACAGTATGCTCCAGACCATTGACATCTACATATAGGCATGAGTCAGACATACTCAAAAGAAATACCTCTGTGTGGGAGGACAGTGTAGTACACATTCATTCTTCAACCTAATGCATACAGCACCGTTTAACACAATATAACATTATGAATTCTGCACAGATTTCTCCACTTTTGGAGCTCTGCATTTATAATCTTTTTTATAACATACTAAGCTGTTCCTTTTTCGAGTTTTTTTGTTCCCCCTTAGGCCATTAAAACAATAATCAAAAAAAGCTTTGGGCAAAATCCAACTTTTTGGCTCAGGTGACCAATCAGACATATTGTAAAATGTTTCTCTTAATAATGCACAAAATGCTTTCTCAGAAGTCCTGAGGAACATCCTGGATGTATTTAGTGTTTTTTTTCCATGCATGTCTGCTGTCTGTTCACTTCCTTGTGCTTCTGGTGTGATCTTTTAGGAACCTCCAAATGTAAATCGTTTGTTAACAATCTTTCTTATTGTGGATTGGTAAAACCCCAAAATAAAATCTTCAGGAATAGTCCAATCATCTTCTAAGCTCCTATATTTTTACACAACTATGACCATCATCTTAAAAACATCATCAGTTTCACACAGTCCTCAACAGTAGGTGAGGATAACTCGTTAGTATGCATTTGTAACCTGAAGCATTCAAAGAAACTCTTAGGACTTTGTTCATTCATTAAGAACAAAAGCACAAACATATTCTTTCCTGGAAGTTTTTTTTTTCTATGCCTGTTGGGTGAGAGCCAGTATATAGTGCAGTTAGTCATGAATGGACTCATGTACTTGTAATTCTTTTCATTGTTTGTAGCACTGTACCATTTCATTATACTCACATTCCACCAGACATCTCTACTGAGCGCTGACCACAAGAGATGGCTTATATATATGTGTGTGTGTATGTGTGTGTGTGTGTGTTTGTCCTTTGTGTTTGAAAGCTAAATCCAAAGGATGATTCAAGACAAGTTCAGTTCACCAAACAACTCTCAATTGCAATAGTAGAAACTTCTGGAAGTAACGTCAGCATAAGAAATGTTTGCGTATAATAAATTGGGTTTCCAAAAACACATATTAGATCAATATTGGTAAACTTTTGTGAGCAGTATACTTGGTATAGTTTATTGAAGGTGTTTTTTCGCTTTGTATTTTTCATACTGCACACATATGGCATACAACTGCATACAAAATGACTTTTGCTCGCTACTTTTTGTTTATGTCACTAAAATCACTATAAAAAATCTACACTGATCATGTGTTTGGTTCTAATAAGAGTGAATCAGGTGTACCAGTGTTACTGTGATTTTACACAAAACTGGGGTTTATACTTGCAGCCCATATTATTAGACGCCTACCTTATACCCACAGCTTGAAGGTTTACAGGTAGATCATTTTATTCTGTGCAGCATTTTGTGTTGGTTATGTTGGTTGTGTTGGTTGTCCCCTAGTCCATTCTCAGTGTCTGTCTCTGAACACTGGAACAGTTTGCAATGAAATACAACATAGCGTTTCACGTGTGTCTATAGTAAAGACTGATGGACATCATGACCTTGACAAAATCACTAAGCATTTGCTGCCTGAGAGGCATCAGTCAAACCACTGCACTAAAATGTCAAAGCTATTTTCAACTATTTGAATAAATTATCCAAGTGAGTTTGAAAATGTATCAACTCAATGTCTTTGAACTAGGTAATTCAGTTAAATTCGGGTTTCTTAGTTCTTCAGCCTGTTTCAATCTCCATGATTGAATAAGACGAGTCACTCTGAATGTTTAAATCAGAAAATTTAATTTAAAATGTTTGCAGACATTTAACTGGCTTGGGTTGAATAGTTTGAATCAGGTACTTTTGGAACTATTTGACATTTTGTTTTTAGTTTGAATCAGCTGAATAAGGTATATTTAAATGTTTTACTTAGTTGAGGGAGTTTGAATCTTTAAATCAGTTTAAATCAAGTACAGCAGAGATTGTTCCCTATTCACATCATAGCGCACCATTTTAGGTTTCATTATTCTGTAGTGGTACCAGAAATGGTTCTTGTGAAATCTCCTATTATTGAATGTAGGAAATTGTGAAACATGAAGCCACGTGTCCATTTTGTTTTAAACAGTTTCAATCTGATGTAATTTTACATTCAGTCATTTGGCATATTCATATCCATTCGTATCCACAGCAACCTAAAGCTGATCTTAGTAGGCACAGTCTTTTTCACTTATTTTTCCCTTAGTTTAAATTTCCTCTTGAATCAGCTTTTAAATCAACTGAATTCATTTGAATCAAGTGTACGGCTATTGTTGTAGATTCACAATTTGATTGAGTCTGTTTGAATGAAGGTGTTTGACTCAATTTACTACTTTCAAAGGGTTCAGAAACTTCTCACATCTGCTTATGCATACTTGATTGACTCGAAAGTGCCACATACATCTTTCTTCCTTCCTTCATTCCCCTCTATGTCTTCTGTCCATTCATCATCCAACATCTCTAAGCTATCACATCAGTCATCAATCAATCTATAACATATCTATCTTTCTATGTTCTATTCCATCCCATTTTTTCACTCCAGTTCCAGCCGCTCCTCTGTTTCGGTGTTTGCTGCTTGTGTGTGTGAGTGAGAGAGAGAGAGTGTGTGTTTGTGGATGGCTGTGAGTTGGTGTGAGTGTGTGATACTAAACAGTAGATACTGATACAGTGGATAAATCTGAGATGAGGTGAAGTTTTGAATAGGTGTGTGTGTGTGTGTGTGTGTGTGTGTGTGTGTGTGTGTGTGTGTGTGTGTGTGTGTGTGTGTGTTTGTGAGAGATCTAATGAGAGATCTCTGCTAGCTATATATCT
>JAUZST010009092.1:0-13186 GCA_034779995.1 Parotocinclus haroldoi
CGATGTTACTACAGTAACCTGTACACAATCTACACAATCGATGTTACTACAGTAAACTGTACACAATCTACACAATCGATGTTACTACAGTAAACTGTACACAATCTACACAATCGATGTTACTACAGTAACCTGTACACAATCTACACAATCGATGTTACTACAGTAAACTGTACACAATCTACACAATCAATGTTAGCACAATACACTGTACACAATCTACACAATCAATGGTAGTACAGTACACTGTACACAATCTACACAATCAATGGTAGTACAGTACACTGTATACAATCTACACAATCAATGATACTACAGTAAACTGTACACAATCTACACAATTGATGTTACTACAGTACAGTGTACACAATCTACACAATCGATGTTACTACAGTAACCCGTACATTGTATACAGTACTTTATATTATTTCTATTATTTATATCCATAATGTCACTGTAATTATTGTGTCTGAAACTATAGTTTGACAACAAAATATAAAAGTTAGTCAAAACTGCTGTAGTTGAGTATCAACTGAACATAGATTAAAATATTTTAATAAAACATGACCAAAACTTGTGTGTATTTACACAAAAGTTAGAGCCAAAATTAAATGCATCATTAAGCTGAGCTCCACAGTGAGTATATGGATTTTAGAAGCTGTGTCTAACCAGACCCTAACGATCCAGTCTATTAATAAATGTCTTAACATTATTCTTCATTACTATTTTGAATGTGAAGAGAAGCGAAGCATTTACCACTTCAACACTGAAGTAACACATGTAGCACATGCCCAAAAAACCAAGCACAAAGGTAACCATATCCATATTGAATAATATTACATTAGAGCTTACGATCTTAAAGTCTTACTTCAAATGAAACATTAAAATAAACTAACCTAGTCCTTACTTATAGATCTTAGGCCATTGCCATTTTATCTTGAAATGGAATAATTTTTAAATAACATAAGCATCAGACCACATCACACTTATTCCTTGCAACCTTCACTGACAAAACAATAAAACTGTGTTAACTATAACATTACAGTTTTTCTTAGAAGTTTTTAAAACTCACCTTACGTCTTACTTCTGTATACGGACAGTTAGTGTTACCTTCAAATGTCACTTTAATAATAAGTCCCTCATACACATAAAACGTCCATGCACCATTTCAGACAAATACATAAATAAACATAAATAAAAACAGAATACAATGATTTGCAAATACTTTTAACTCATATTCAATTGAATACACTACAAAGATATTTAATATTAAAACAAATAGACTTTATTGTTTTATGCAAATATTCACTCATTTTGAATTTAATGCCTGCAACATGTTTCAAAAAGTTGGGACAGTGACAGCAAAAGTTGAGGAATGCTCAAAATCATCTGTTTGGAACATTCCACAGGTTAACAGGTTAACTAGAAACAGGTGAGTGACATGATTGGGTATAAAGGTAGCATCACCAAACGTCTTAGTTGTTCACAAGCAAGGATGGGGCGAGGTTCACCACTTAACCACACAGTTTGAGAAGACTGTTTCTCATCATGCAATTGCCAGGAATTTAGGGATTTCATCATCAACAGTGCACAATATCATCAAAGGATTCAAAGAATCTGGAGAAATCTCTGCAAGGCTGGCAAGGCTAAAAACCAACATTGAATGGCCATGACCTTCGATACTTCAGACCACACTGCATTAAAATCTGATATCATTCTGTAACGGATTTTACCACATGGGCTCAGAAACACTTCAGAAAACCAAAACCAAAATTGTCAGTGAAAACAGTTCATCGCTCCATTTACAAGTGCAAGTTAAAACTCCATATATCCACCATATATCAACAACACCCAGAAACGCTGCTGGCTTCTCTGGGCCTGAGCTTATCTGAGATGGACTGACGCAAAGCGGAAAAGTGTCCTGTGGTCTGATGAGTCCCCAAATCAATTAAAAAAAAAAAAAGTATGGACATCATGTCCTCCAGGCCAAAGAGGTAAAGGACTGTCCTGATTGTTATCGGCGCAAAGTTCAAAAGCCAACATCTCTGATTTTATGGGGTTGTGTTAATGACCACGGCATGGGTAACTTCACATCTGTGAAGACACCAGCCTTTCAGGATTGAAAGGTTTTGAAGCAACATATGGTGCCATCTGAACAACATCTGTTTCAGGAATGTCCCTGCTTATTTCAGCAAGACAATGTCAAGCCACATTCTGTACATGTTATAACAGTCCAGACCTGTCTCCTATTGAAAATGTGTGGTGCATTATGAAGTGCAAAATATAACAACGAAGATCCTGGACGGTTGAGCAACTGAGGTTATACATCAAGCAGGACTGGAAATGAATTTCACCAAGTTTCAACAATTAGTGTCCTTGGTCCCTAAACACAAAAAACTATAAAGTTTATCCATTTGAACATTAATATTTTGCATTTGAAGTGTATTCAATTTAAATGCTATTTTTGAAAAGGATTTTGCAAATCATTGTAATTTGTTTTAATTGCAATGTTACACAAAGTCCCATCTTCATGAGAATTGGGGTTGCATTTAAAAGTGCAGGAAATTATGTCTCTGCTTCTAAAAGGGATCTGAATGATTGCAAACATGGTAGAAAACAATAGCAAATAAATATAATTCCATGATGGTTATATGAGACTAAAATGAAGATATAATGACATTATGTAAAAATAAATAAATAAGTAAATTGGGACCAGCTTGTTTGGTTCTCAAATGATCCCTCAGAACAGGTACAGATTTTCTATAAAATATAAGAAATATAAAGGCATGGATTTTCAAAAACACAAAGCATAGTGAAATACTTAACTTCATAGTAAAGGCTTTAAATCTAGAACAACTCCAGGATCTGTAGCATATATCTGATTTTGGGTAAGTCAGTTTGTAAGCAATGTAACATAATTAAGCAACTGTAACACTAACTTTTTAGTAAACGATAAAACAGTTATAGGTTGTGAGCAAACATATCATTCCCAAAATTACCTACATGTACAGTGGAATTATTACAAGTGGCATACAATGCATATATGAAAGTTATATATATATATATATATATATATATATATATATATATAATATTCAGCGTTTTCAATATATTGTTTCAAATTTGCTGCTGCTTAGCTGTATCACACTATCATAAGGCATCAAAACAATTGTAATTAAAATGTATATTTATGTTTTGTAGTGTCTTCTCAACAAATGTTTTTAGTTTTAATAATAATTTCCTACTACCTAAGCTCATGAATCAAAATGCATACTGTGTGTATTATTGCACTGTCTATTCTAAACACATTGAAAATGACCAGAGCACCTAGTGGAATCCCGCAAAGGAATGGGGAGAGCACACCTCATAAAGAATGAGAAGCATTATATGTGTCTCTGGAGCTCATCCACAACAACAACGGATTGTAACATCAACATTTGTTATCATTATTGGTGTTTTATTAATATTATTATTATTATTAAAACTATTCTTTACTATATAAAGTTTTCTGGAATATCATATGCTTGTATAGCATGGCTTGGTCTGTTTACTTCACATCTGCTTTTCCTGGTGAGGTTAGTGATAGGGTTTGAATGTACAGTATTATGTCTGATAAACAATACTTTCACTGTATAATCCTGTATAAACCAGTTCATAATCCATCTTTGATGTGCATAAATGGCTAAATGTCCTTTAATGAGATCTTCAATGACTTAAAAATCCTAAATGCAGATTTGCTCTGAGCTCCTCTTATGTCCAAGATTTGTGCTGCAGGGAATACCATCCCACTGGAAACATTACTGGGCTGTACTCCTGGTCCTAGAGTGGTGTTTTAGGAGCTGATATGTGCTTTTTTTCTGGAGTAGAATCTGTAAAAAAAAAATAGAACGTAATGATTATAGCATTTAATATTCATTAATAAGTCTATATTGTTATTACATTAATGAAGACGAAAACATACATTCTGATAAGACATTGTGTGTCTTAATATGCTCTGTAAACGTCATGTTTAAAAACTGATGTTTCATCCAGGTTGCACGGTCCTCCTCAAAGATTTTTCTCTGCAGAATAAAAGTTAAATCAGAGTTTACATTGATGGGCAAATTACAATGTCTATTGAAATTAATTGTACCATGTTAAAATCTTTTGTAACATCACACTGACAACTGAAATAAATTAAATGTACATTACAACCTTCCACACCAAATTGAAAAATCTGATTAATAATTCAAATTTAATTACCAAATTAAATACTTAAATACAGTACACTACTAAAATACGGGAACATCAGAGCATAGCATTAACTCAATTCAACTTCTGGGATGTTGATCTGGTCAGTTAAGTTTGTGTGTGTGTGTGTGGGGGGGCAATTTCAGCTGCTTTAGTGTTAATGTCTTAAGAGTAAGGAGGAGATTCTATGAGAGCTTGGAAAGGCTGTAAAAGATCCTTAACTCCTCAGCAGGTCCAGTATCAGCTCCTTTGTGCAAGGAGGAATAGAATAAGCTCTGCCAGAGCTCTACAAAATGATCGCTAGCAGACCATTGGTGTGAATGTGTCTGACCAAGCAATAAGAAACTGGCTTCATGACGATGGCCTGAGGGCCATATGTCCTGTAATGGGTCCGTACTGCCCAGCAACGCATAGCTTGATTGGCATTTGCCACAGACCACCATAATTTGCAGATCTGCTCCTGGTGCCCTGTGCTTTTCACAGATGAGAGCAGCTTTCACCTGAGCACATGTGACAGATTTGACAGATATGTCTGGAGAATGCTATGCCACCTGCAACATCAGTTTGGTGGTGGGTCAGTGATGGTTTGGGGAGACATATCCCTGAAAGGCCGCACAGACCTATACAGGCTAGATAATGGCGATGTCTCTCCTCATGTGCCACATGCAGGCAGTTCTTGGACGACGAAGGTATCGATACCATTGATGTCTATCCAAAATACTGTAGATGATATATCAGAACATTACAAACTCTGAAGGACTATGAAGTCTCTATGGCTGAGATTGAGCAATCTGTGCATGTGGAAATCTAATAAATTTTACAGAAAGCTGAACTGTTTGTTTGTCATACTGGCAAGAAAGACGCTTCCTCTGAAATACACTGCTCACAAACATTAGGGGATATTTCATGTTATCTTTATATTAATTATCCCCTAATCCTCTTATTGAGCAGTATAGTTCCACACTGAGTCTTTTCAGTCATGCTTCTGCTGCTATGTGTCAAACAACTGATGTCAGGTGGTGACAGTCAGCTTTGTGTAATGTCTGGAAAGTGACTGGTTGTACCTTAACACGTTTATAAGCATTATTGACGCTGCCAAGTACGCTCAAATTCTCAAAGCAATCCTGCGGCTCTCAGCTAGACAGCTGATGATGGACATATAAATTCAGCTTCCAGCATGACAGCAACCCAACACACCCTATCAGCGGTTTAAGGATGTTTTTGAGTGGCCTCTGACCTAAATTTAGTTAATCTGTAGATTACTTTATAAATGACCAATAACTTTGACTAAACATGAATAACTATGCCAGAAAGGATGAGCAAATATTCCATAATCTTGAGCAAAGCTGGTACAGACATATCCAAACAGACTGGGGGGCTTATCACTACTTTTTATAGGTACTGTATCTTTCACTCAAAATATTGTCACTGCAGACAGAAAAGAACTCTTTCAGACCAACAGCACGTGCAGCCTGATGTAGAACTTTCTAAAACAATATCTAATTAAGAACACTTAAAAATAGTAAGAAGACATAGTAATTAACCTCATGACCCAGTCTAATGGCTGCCTCTGTGAAACTCCTCCTTTCTATTTCAAAGTTCTTCCTCTGCTCCTCAAATGTTCTCCATTCCTCCTTCAAGCGTTCTTTCTCTTCTAACATGTAGCAGTCATTGAGGACTGCTGCAGTCTCTTCATCACATGGAGTGTTTAACTGTTGCTATTGAATGCACAGACACAGAATATGAACGTTGTATGAATACCATATCAAAAAGCTAAAAAGGTAATGTTTCTGACCATAACAACATGTAATAAAAATACCTGCAAGAGCTGCTGTTGAGTCCGTATAAAGTCTCTGCATTGCTGAATCTCCATCTTGAGACTTTCAACTTCTTCCTGAAACACCTGCTTAGGTATCATCTCTTCACTGATCCCCTTTCCCAACTGTACTGTAGATGCTGAAACACAAATAACTGAATGCCAAGGCTTCATCTTGTGTGACTTGCAATATGTAGTACTCAAAAAACAACACCCCTGATATATCAATCCTAGAATATTGGTAACATAAACAGAATAGTACAATTAAATAGAACCAGAAAACAATATTTTATTTAAACAATTAGCAACACATTGATCACTTGCATACAACATATAGCCAAATGTATGTGGACACCAAAAATACATCCAATAACATATTTGGATGGATTTGCCTTTGTTGGCACAACTGTCTTCACTCTTTCCTGGATTCCTGGATTTTGGAACATAACTATGAGATAGGTAGTACAAATTTAATTATAACAAATTAAATAAAAACAAATAATACAATTGGTTTTATAATATATTATGGCTTCATGAATTTGAAGACTGACTATCTCATATATTAAATAAAAATGAGAAAGAGAATGTGTTACTTTTATTTATATGGTGACGTGAAGTCCAGTGGGAAAACAACATATTTACATACTTGGAAGAAATTCTGTTGAAGAAATGTAATCATTATTTCATAACAGTCATTACACTAATGGGACACACACACACACACACACACACACTAACTTATTAAGAACACATTTAATCTAAAAACATATAACTAAATTATTTTGTAAAAGTATTGTATTGGCATCTCTTAATTGGGTGTCACAGTGGTAAGCAGGCCCTGGGTTCAACCCCAGGGTGGAGCGGCCTGGGTCCTTTCTTTCTGGAGTCTGCATGTCCTCCCTATGTCTGCGTAGGTTTACTCCGGGTACTCCGGTTTCCTCCCGCAGTCCAAAGACATGCATGTTAAGTTAATTGATCGTTCTACATTTCCATTGACTTCAGTGTAGCTAGTTCTGAAATAACCTTGTGTATAAATGTAACCTTGTGTCTGTCGCTGAAATGGCCTTTGAAGCTGATAGCAATGTTAAATAAAAACATTCTAAACAGTATTATTATTATAAAAAATAAATAAATCATTAACTGGAAATGGATAAACATTGGAGAATATAAATACATAAATAATTCATGCAAATTTACATGAAAGTATGAAAATGACTACAGTTTGCCAGTACTGGATGAATACAGTAATATATTAACCCTGTTATATTACCTTTGTTGTCTAAATTCTCCACATGGTGTTTCAGTTTCCTCCACTGAAGCCGAATGCTGTGGGTGAGCTTTTCTCTGGCATCTTCACATGACATCTCAGAAGTGTCTTTAAAGGAAGTTTCCTCTTCACCTATTTGCTAGTAGAAGTACCAAATTATGAGGTGTAATTAAAGATGTAGGTAAGTAAGACATACGTAAGAACTCCTTTGTCCCACTATCCATTAAGGCTTTAAATTGAATATGAGGCAATCCCTTATAGTAAAGCAATGTTGAACAGCAAGCAATGTACTGTATGTGTCCAAGAAAAATTCGTTTGGAACAATAAAGTTGATCGTATCTTATCTTCATTCATTCATTATCTTCAGCTTAATTCACACAAGGTCACAGACAAGCCGGTGCCCAACTGGCAACTTTGGGCGTAAGGACAGGAACAATCCTAGATGGGATGCCAATCCATCATAGGGCACACACACACAGTCACACACTAAGAGCCACTTTAGAGACACCAATTAACACACATATCTTTGGGTACCTGGAGTAAACCCACACAGACACGGGGAGGGCATGTAAGACTCAGATCCAGACTGCTCCATTCTGGGATTGAACCGGCGACCTTCTTGCTGTGAGGTAGCAGAGCTACCCACAAGCCACCGTGCTTCCCTTATCTTCTTATTTTATCTTATCTTATTTTAAAAACTAACAATGTTTTCAAAGTACAAATAACAAAATTATAAATGTAAGTATCGCATTTAATGTTTAAATCACAAATGTTGCTGTTCAAATTGTCAAAGACTTGCCTGATTTGTGATCTGGCTGTGTTTCTTTGGGCATAAAATGGCCACCATTTCTTGTTTCATTTGCTGGAGCACTTTTTTCAGCTCAGTATTCTCCAACATTAGCTCCCTCTGATGTTTATCAAATTCATTCAAAAGAGTCTTGTACATTTCATTTTCATGTCTGGTAGGAAGAAATAAAATAAAGCCAGTATATATCAGATTGGAAATTTTCACTGGGAAATACTGGCTGAAATTAAACAATATATTCAACAAAAAAGTATATCTTTTCCAATGCAGAGTACACTATTGATGAACAACGTGAATGTTGAGACTTATCTGGGGGTGTTGGAGTGTTGAAAGTAAATGTCCCGCATAGGGGTAAATAGGAACTGCTGTTTTCAGCTTCTGGCATTTACCTCTGACCCACAAGAGCTGCTTTTAGTAGAATAGCCATTATATATTTTAAAACATTTAAATCAGTACTATAGGTGCACATTTCTCATAGGCCATTTAATGCTTAGAAGTTCAGATGATGTATGCTAGAACCGATATTTCTAAAAATTACAAACAGGAGTAGTTTGGATATTTGACTACACATGACAGATTTATAAAAAAAAATGTGTTACTGCCTTTTTGGTACTGAATGCAGCATACTCTACGACAGTAATTTTGGATTGTGCATTTGTTTTGTTTGCCTGGTTAATTTTATAAACTCTTTGCAGTTTGTTGTGTTGCACTGAGACTCTGAATGGCAGCTGTGGTTTAGGTAGGGGACTTTTGACGAGAAGGATGGGAATTCAGATTCAAGAACTTCCAAGCTGTGCCAACCCAGTGTTGGGTTCTTGTGCAGGGCCCTTAACCTTCGATTGATTTTCTTGTGCCCTAGAAGATTGAACCATCTGTAAGTCTCTCTGGATAAGGGTGTCTGCTTAACCCTGGTCAGCATGTTTGGCAAAAATGAGTGAAATTTGAATGTGAAGAGTTGTAAATAAGTTTGCTCAGTTTTTGCTGTTGTACTTTGTTTATAGCTGTTAGCTGTTATTTTTCCTGTTCCAAGTTTCATGAACTCAGCTTTACTATCCAGTATTTTTAAATAATAGTTTAATATATTTTTTTATTGGTGGATTCTATGTATGCTGTAAATAGCCATTAGCTGTTAATAGCCAGTAAATAGCGATTAAATACACCTACAGAGCCTGTAGCCCAGCAAATAGAATGTTAGATTTATTCAGTGTTAGCAAAGTTAAAAAGTGTATAAGGTCAAAGGTATTAGGGAAAAAAGGCTAGTATTGTGATATAATGACCACAAGATTACATTTAAATCTAATACTTAGAATTTAAAATTGGTTACATAATAATTTATAAACATACTGAATACTGTATTGGAACAACAACACAAAAGCCAAATGTAATTTCTTGCAAAACTCCAAAAATGGGCTGACAAAATTGTTTTTAGAATTGTGAATTCAGAATTTCAGAATGACCTTAGTTTCAAGTATGTAATGCACATTTAAACTCACCGCAGGCAAGTAACAAGTGTGTATAAAAATCAAAATATGGTCTGATCCTGATGTTCCTTTGTCCACAGTGAGCAACATAATCAAGAATTTTACAGCCTATGGCACTGTATCTACTCTCCCTGGATGTGTATGGAAGAGAATAAATGATGAAAGGTTGCAACACAGGATAGTCTGAATGGTGGATAAGCAGCCTGAATCTGGAGCAGTTTGCAAAAAACTGCTTTGAGTGGTTTGAGTGGTTCAAAATTCCAGTTGAAAGATGCAAGAAGCTTGTTGATGGCTATAGGAAGCGATTGATTTACGTTATTGTTTCAAAAGGGTGTGCAATCATATATTAAGTGAAGGGTGCCAACAATTTTGTCCAGCCCATTTTAGAGTTTTGCATGAAAATATATCACCTTTGGGTTTTTTCAGTTTTTTTTTCAAATGTGTTGTTGCATTACAAACAAAGGAAATAACAAAACAAACAACAACAACAAAACATGTAATTGCAATACATTTCTGGAATAAATACTTTATCCGAACAATTTCAGCCATGACTGTATATACTACTGCCTTATATTTTATGTGCTTGTTGTTTATACTCTTCATAATATATATATAATTTTAGTATGCATAATATTATACTATATATATATATATATATATATATATATATATATATTTTTTTTTTTAAATGCTATATAGCAAAAAGGTTTTGGACACCTAAATACTGCATTACAATGAGGAGGTGTGCTTTGTCTCCTCTTACCTTCATGTCTCAAAGCAGAACAATCTATTATCTACATACATCACCAGAGCTTAATTTCTGCTGGATCCTGCCAGAGCAAGAACTGATACCTTTCATATTTATAGCCCATGCCTTCCAGCACTTATTTATGTGTATATATACCACCTCTACAATTCATATTTTCAATCAAATGAAAATAATAAACACATTTTAAATTATACTTAGTTTCTCCTTTCTAAAAACCCAAACATCTCATTTTATTTGATGGTAACTGCAGTCCTAGCATAATCACATTTGCATTTTGGAGTTTACTAGCATTAGAGTTTATGTTTAAGGAAAATCCACCCCACATCAAGTAAGGGGTATGCGATTCTGATCAAATGCAATGAACACAGCAGAGACCACAACAAGACTTACTTTGCATCTGTTTTGCTGGTTTTCCATTGTCTTCGCCTCCCATCAGACCTCCCAATATAGTTCAACACTTCAATCCCTGACAGATGACATACATAAAGCATTTATTGACACCCCGCATGTTTTGTTAAACACATGAGGAACACGGCACTAAGAAACTCACTAAGAAACAAATAAACACAGTAAGCTAATTAAATGCACTAAACTGATTCAAACAGACAAAATGCATGTCAGAGTGTCAATATGGTCAATATGTACCATGTATAAATGCGTAACAGCACCATTTTAATGCAATCACCCAAGTGACCCACTTGCCTATATCAGATTGTACTGATCTGCTTCTCTCTCTCTCTCAGTAACACACACATCCCCATCCATTATGCTTTTTTAGGTCATGATAACATTTTTGTCCTGCAATTTGCTTGCCACTGATTACAATATTTTGCAAGAAGTTGGAATATAAATTCATACCATGTTTTGAGTCCTTCCTGTTAGTCAGTAAATGACTGAGATGCTCTTTTAGCTGATTGAACTCCCTCTCTTTCCTCTTCATATTGTGGTTGTACTGTGTGGCACGGCTTGCAATGATATTCTGTAGCTTTTGTACCTTAAGCAATTAAAAGTGTTACAGCTGTAGAAAATACATACATATACATAAAAAAAATCCCCATATGTAGCCTATAGGAACTACCTGGAAATGCATACATACTGCTCACAAAATATAATGAAATACCCCCTAATTTTTCTGAGCAGTGTTGCTCTGCAAATAGGTGTGAGTGATACCATGAAGTATACAGTGGAACTGCATTCAAATGTACCTTTGTCCTAATCAGTTAAAGTTAAACTCTTTATATAAAAATATTTTTATAACACTTTTTACAAAGAAGCATTATCTAAATGCTGTAACGGATGTGCCCTGTGAAGGGCTTTATTCACCCAGTTAATTCCCTTATTATATTAACAGAGATACAATAATATTAATAATAATAATAATAATAATAATAATAATATGTCAACTATTTTTATAGGAAATGTATAATCCATTTCTTACAGCTGCTTCTTTCATCAATAAAACTAAACTTTCAGCACTTCAAACTAAACACCAGTGGCCTCATAATTACCATCTAATAATATTACAAGGGAGGGTGTAACAAGAAGTAAAAAGCCTTCATGAATGGGTGGCAGCAGGGGGATTAAAATGCTAAATATGTTATAGCAGAAATTTGAAGACCAGGAGTTTGGATAGCAAGGTTCCATTACACCTATATCAATATAGACTCTATACTCCTAACCCATAAGTAACTACATTTTCTCTTTTCTTTTGTTTGGTACCAGTTCCAGCACCACATACTTGAAAGTTCCTCACCTCCAAGTACCTTCCACTGATGACTAATTTTAAAATCTATTTTGTTACTTCTTTTATTACTAACTTAAATATTATTATTGATTTACATTGTATTCTTTACTTAATTTTACTATTACGTTAATATATTTTTAAGTATTTACTTAATTACCGTCTAGGCCACCCATGGAGGATGGGACCCTTTGGTATTGGTCCACCCAAGGTTTCTTCCTTCCACTTTTAGGGACTTTTTCCTTTCCACTGTTGCCCTAGGCTTGCTTAGTTTGGGATTGGCCTTTTAAGATAATATAAGATTGTAAAGCTGCTTTGAGACAATGCTCCATTGTGAAAAGTGCTATATAAATGAATTTTGACTTGACTTGACTTGACTTGATATAATAATTGTCATTTTTACAAGCAAATATGTAAAAGTTATATGAATCTTTTATGACTCTTCTTTACTTATATAAACACGTGCTTACCTCTTCTTTTTCATTTTTCAAACAACTGTGTAAATTATTTATATTTGCTTCCAACTGCTGCTCTCGTTCACGCAATCTGGCGTTTTCCTTTTTGGAGAGTTCAAGTTGGTCCTAGTGATATGAAATAGTACAGATAAGACTGATCCATTGAAAATCAAGATAGGCATCTCCTAGTTTGTATTACAGTGGACACGTGTTTCCCTGTAGATCCCACAACCACAAATTAATTTCTTGAAATTAAAAACATGTTTCTGAAATAAATACTAAAAGGGATTTGCACATTCTTTATTCTACAGTGTATTAGAAACAATTCAAGGAATTTGGAGGAATTTCAGTGCATAAAGGGCAGTGTTGTAAAGCTCAACTGAAGAGGCATGCTTCTTCAGACGACACTTCATCATCAAGAACTGGCATTCAACAACAACTGATATAACAATATTTGGCAAACCTATCAAGCACTACAAAGCAGAGTTACATTCACAAATGCCACTTGTTGTGTTTTTTTGTTTGCCCCAGACCCAAGACAAAAAGCCCATCCAGACCATTATAAGAAGGGAATACCTTACAGTCTTTCTTTGTGAAACATGAATTATTGGAATTATATATA
>JAUZST010009093.1:0-38353 GCA_034779995.1 Parotocinclus haroldoi
TAAATAAAACTGAGGTTACCGAGGTGAAGGTAAGCGTTTAGTGGGCTTAGGATGAGTTAGTTATGAATTATTTACAGTACTATCATGGAAATGCAAACCCACAAAGATAGAAGGACAGGCTTGTGTGTGTGTGTGTGTGTGTGTGTGTGTGTGTGTGTGTGTGTGTGTGTGTGTGTGTGTGTGTGTGTGTGACCAATTATTCTAGGTGGTACCCACATGTCTCCAGAAAGATAGCAACATCAAACTGGGGAGGCAATTTGCACTTTAATTTCTTCTTTTTAAACTGCAAGCTTTATTTAAAAAACAAAGGTTAAGGTTAGGATTCGTTTAAGATTGTTAATGACTAAGATACATTATTCCTTATGTTAACTGAAAGTCTTTAAATACGCGCTTACCAGGTCTGTATGTGTGCGTGTGCGTGTGCGTGTGTGTGTACTGAAGGGAAGGTCTGGGAGTTACCTTGTACTTGTTGTTATCAAACGGCACCATGTCCATCATGAGAACGTACTTGACTTTAGGGTTTAGCCCCATTACTGTGACTCTGCAGCAGGGAAACATGCGCCTGAAAAAAAAAATGAACGGCTCCATTAAGATCTCAGACACCATTACCAACACTGACGCCATTCCAATTAGAATGCAACCTAAAAATTGCCTGAACAAGCATTTCGAGAGGGAAGCCATTAAAGTTTGATTAGAACAGATGATGCAAGGCGCATTAAGCACTGAGTGGTTTGATATAGCTAAATATTATATTGCAGTTAGGTTGGTTTGTGCCGAAATATTTGTAACATACTCTGGCGATATGTTAAGGTCACGTGGTTAAATGGTGATATCAATAATGCAAAGCCAGTATCGAAATGATACTTCAGCTATAAGCTTATTTTGCAGCAATGAAGGTTTGGAAAATAGAAAGCTACTATTTTTTTTTGTCAGCTTGGAAATGGAACGTAAAAAAAAAAAATAGAAATCAATTTTTTCATTTTTGGCATCCCTAGAACTGGAAAAACTTCATTTTACATATATTTCCTTCATACACCATGTGGACAAAAGTATTTGGACGCCTAGACCTTCACATTCGTCCACACCTAGAAGAGCTTTTGTGAGATCAGACACTGATGTTGGATGAGAGGGCCTGGCTCACAATCTCTGTTCTAGTTCATTAGATCTATCATGCGATGTTGAGATCATGGCTCTGGGCGGGGCCACTGATGTTCATCCACGTCAGTCTCACCAACCCGTCCCTTTAAGGACCTAGCCATGCTGGGACAGAAAGATCCATCCGTTTAACTGTTCCCACAAAGCTGCTCGCAGAGACTTATTACAAGTTCCCCTCACTGGAACTAAGGGGGGTAGGATATGCCCTTAAAACAACCCCATAGTATTTCCCCTCCTCCACCAAACTTTACATTTGGCACCTAGCAGCCAGACAGGTTAAGCTCTCCTGGCCTTCACTAAACCCTGATCGGTCCATCAGGCTGCCAGATAGAGAAGCACGAGTCGTCACTCCGTGGAACATGGTTTCACAGCTAGAGTGAGAGAGTCCAGTGGCAGCACGTTTCGGCATTGTGCTTGGTGACACATAAGGTTTGCTCTTAATGAGGAGGTTTGGAGTGTTGGCACATATACTGCTCACAAAATTAGGGGATATTTTACGATTTAATATCCCCTAATGAAATTTCACCTATTTTTTTTGTGAGCAGTAGATTATTTCGGGTTTAAGCCTCAGCACTTGGCAACCCCACTGCGCAACTTCACATGGTCTGACACTGTCTAGGAGGGAAGAACTGACTTTTTTTTTTTATTCGACCATACTCAAATGCAGTGAGCTCTGTAGATGGGCCATTCTTTTATAAATGTTTAAAGGCAGGCCGCACGGCTAGGTGCTTGATTTTCCATATCTGTGGCAACAGGACTGAATGAAACACCTGCATTCAATGATTAAGAGGTCTGTCCAAATACTTTTGTCCATGTGGTGTATGTTGACATGACAAGGCCAAATCAACGCTAGATACTGCACCAGTGTCACAGGGCACACGGACATGCACAGACACACACTTATACTGGGACACTTTAAAGACGCCACTTAACCTAATGCATCTTTGGAGTGTAGGAGGAAACTCATGCACACACCCAGGGAGAACTTGCCTTATCTTGCCCAACAACTCCACACTGGCAGCGGACAGGCTCAACCCAAAACAGTCGGCACCCCGAAATAGACTCGTTTTGAAATCACTGCTTGTTACCTGCCCGATTTTGTGATGAGCATCTCAGTGCCAACTCTGCCGAATCTGTCCCACAATTCACGCCCCTGAAGCGCTGCATGAACTTGAAGTGCGGTCAACTCAGCTTCGCCGCAGCTAGCCCGGCAAAACGAATTCCTCTGCTCTGTTTGACGAAATGGTAGACTTTTGATGCGTGCTCTCTCTTATATATATATATATATATAAAACGTTGCTCTAGTATGTAGATTTAGGTCAAAAACGCTAGTTCTAAATGCTAATTCTTGTTCTTATAGGATCATGGTGCCAACGGCAGCACAATGACTAGCAACTTGTAATCTAAGACACATGTTTTCATGACCAGAGCAAACACGCAGTCCTTACCTTGTGGATAATACCCATAGCCCTTGGTCATTGAGTTTAGTGGATAAGTGTAGTCCAGCACTGGTCTGTCCTCATGGACATACATGGTCTTGAAGCTGAACTCGACGAACGCACCGTTGTCCCGAGTGCAGTCGTCAGCTCTGGAGACGTGAAGTGATGGAAGCCTTCCCAGGTCAGAACATTCTTTTCTCACATGAAAAAGGAAACTGTTGGCCAGAACATCAGTCCGAAGCTCTGCCTTTGATCTGCCTTCTCGTCTCACTCTCAGCTCAAGGTCTAGGCCTCGTCCTGCTCGAGAAGGTGTCTGGGAACTTCACTTTCTTGTTTTTGTAGAGAAGGGGGGAACCGTAGTTCACAGCCTTAAAGAGTCACCTCAACCCCTTGCAAATGGCCCACGAGGTGCTAATCGCCCGAGCATTTTGTCCCCTTATTCCTGCAGGAAGCTAGGTGCTGTCCATGCCAGTTATTGCCTCTGGCAAGAACCAATGCATCCTGTTGCACTGTTCTAAGATCAGCTTTCCTTAGCACAGTTTGAGTTGGATTTATGTCAGGCGCAACCTCAAGACCGATCCAGGAACAACAACAAAAAACGGCTTCTACCAAAAGCCTTTTTATGGAGCGGAAAGGATTATAAATGTTGGGACGCGTGGATGGAGACGCTTGAAGTCTTAAAGGTTATTCTCCACCTGTTGGTGTGTGGCTAACTGAAGCATGCCAGAAACACTGATCCAGGATACGGTGTGAAGCTTACTTTATCCACAAACAATAAAAACTAAAGCTGGATGATCATTCAAAAGGAATATTTGGGATTTTGTTTAGTGTGGAGGGACAACACAAAGACCAACAGCAGCAGACGAGATGCTAAGTTGTTTTAACCAATTAAAACACAGTGCTTGTCATTTGTCACTATATCAAATGTCATTTTGATATATCAAATGCAAATAATCCAGAGTTAGGGTCTTAATCTTCACCATAGCCCAACATGGAATACGTTGAGAGAGGCATATCTGCTAAATCTGTTCACCTTTTCCACAGCAATAAAAAGACGTAACCAAGCACAAACTATTATGTTAGTCTATAATCAACATGTTTATCCTGATTTTCCATTATTTTAAACTGGTGTCTGCAATGTGTCAGATACAGTCATCATTGTCTAAAACTTAGCTTTACACAAAGCTTTACTTCTATCTTGCATTATCTAAGCCCAAACTGACCAAGCTAAGGGTGAAGGAAATACTCCCTAAATTTCAAGTGACTCAAAACCTAGCAGAAGGTCATTAATGTTTGTGAGGAAAAAGTTATAGTTTAAAAAGTTAAATCTCCATAAACTTTTTTTTCACAAGCATTAGTGACCTTGTGCTGTTGAAAGGTGATATATAAGATTAATATATTGTTATTATTTCAACTGTATGGGGGTAATGTTTTTCAATATATTTGGTAAATATTACAATGTCTAAGATATTATATTATAATAATATTGGATATTTACCTACGCAAACCAAAGAATGCATGTTATATGTCTGCTTGAATTAAGTTCACCAAAGTCTTACAATGTTCAATCATTTGGCAGAACTAAGAGAGCTAAAGGCCTGTAAGACAACTTGGGACTATGAGCACTTTACATTTGGATCCATAGTCCAGAACATTAATCCGTGCGTCGTCACATAACTGGTAACAATCAAACTGGTTTAGATTTTCCACCACATCCGCTGTTGCCTATTTTGAAAAGCTCTATATGAGCTGAATTAGAGTGAAAACTTTCTGTGTTGAGAAGCAGGTGTGTAACACTTTACACCTAATAGTACTATAATAAAGGGACTAAAATATATGTATATGCTAAAACAACAGGATATATGACTCGAATATTAGCCTAAGAAGTTTGCACGGTGTTTTATAACTGTTCTACGTGGCGTAGAGAGTTCAAACGTTGGCCGATGAGGTCTAGATATAATAAGTCCAAGCAAGTCGACTTGTGGAATAATCCTGTCAATTATTAAAATTCTGAAGCGTTTCACCATTCCATTAAGGTCATTATCACATTCTATGGACTCATGCTATAGGAAAAAATAGGAGTTTAAGAGCTGTAAGGATCAGTGCTGTACGTTACGTCCACTTAATGTCTGACTAGAGAGCACACAGGTTTGCAGAAAACGTCGACTGATGCGAGAGAGGAGATAAAGAGCTGCAGTGGCGGCACTGTTGAATTCTGTCGTGGCTCTGATAGCCTTATCTGTCTGCCCCATATCTGTCCATCCCTACCGACCCCACCCAAAGCGAGGAGCTTGAATCCTTCACAAATAACTGGGGGCCACTCCCAATGCAGAGCACGCACAATGATGATAATGCTAATAAAAGTGAAGGCAGGTCTGATACAGTGTCGCGCTTGGCGTTTCTTGCTGTACCCGTTGGATACAGTGCAATAACTAACGTCTTCAGTTCCCTCGAGATTCAATCAGCATTTCTCATTATCAGGAGAAAAAAAACGAAGCTCAGGCTGTGCGCAACACGTTGCTTGGCACAAGCTAACAGTTTAATTAACGCCAGTGGAACATGGCCTGGCGAAGCAAGCTTAAGGTAATAACACCTTTTCCTTTATCACGTTAAACCAGGACACGAAGGTGTGTCCTTGCAAGCCTGAGGTTTAGAAGAACTGTCGGCGGCTGATAGACGGAAGGCCTGCGATTGGTCCAAAAGCAAGACCAGATAAGAGCGAGACGACCCGCACGCCGTCACAGTATGCAAATGAGCAAGGGCCATTAAAACAGTGAGAGAACGGGGTGGTTTTAGAGAAGTCTGGAGGACCCTGGTCTGAATGGAGACACCGAGCTTGTAGAGCAAAATAAAGAAAGGAAAGGTGACGGGGAAGGTGCTAAGCCTGTGTAATAAAGCTGATCATTGACACCTACATCAAGAGGAACGCGAGACCTTGAGGTGAGCAGAACAACTTGATTGATGATGTTAATGTTTGTACTGGATCATGTGCTATAGAATAGAGACACTAAATCTGTATTAAATAATGCTGAATGTTGAGGTTAACACTGTTGACCTGTTACTAATATTTCCTCCTCTGTATTTCCAGGATACCTTCAGAACTTCTGTTGTCCTTTGGACAGGATATCATCATATACTGTAAGTTCATTATGGAGACACTACAGTATAGATGATGTACTATCCAGGGTGTCATTCCTCCACCTGTAAGAAACACACACACACACACACACACACACAGCTTCTGTGATGGAGAGAGGCGATTAAACCGTTACCATTACTGACTTTAGTAATGGTAAGGGTTCTCTTGCTTCTTCTCACTGTCGTCGATGGGCTAAAACCTAGGCCAAATGGAATTACTTCGAGCCAGATGTGGAGCAGAACTAAACAGAATTGACAAAACATGGCCGATATTGTTTTTTACCCATTTTCTAATATGCTTAGTGTGCGTTAATTGCTGGCCAGGTATAGCCGATATTAGTGTGTGTTAAGGCTCACTGTGTGGAAACTACCACCTCAACTACTCAGCTCATATTTTCCCTTCAATGTATTAGTCTTTTTTTTAGTCTATTTAGCTGCTGTTTATGTAAACTATTACACTGCTCACAAAAAAACGAGTATGCTTCAAAATTAAATTTCTCACTATGAAATATCCCGTGTTTTTGTGAGCAGTGTATTCAGTCCCTTTTTGAGTCATATAATAATAATATTTAGAGTTTTTTTTTCCTTTCCACTCTTAGTTAAGACTTTGAGCTTAGAGATTTGTAAAGCTGCTTTGAGACGATGATCCACTGTAAAATGATTTGTTAGTCACTCTGGGTATGCATGTAAACGTTGCCTCTCTCGATGCAGTCCCTCAATAAATGAATCATTCCACCGAATGGGTGCCGTTTGCTTTGTTGTAACTCATCACCTTTTTTTTTTTTCAGCACTGACTGTAACAACACGCAAATGTAATTTAAGAGTATTGGGATCAAACCTCAGGCAACCTTGGTTTATTTGTACATTGTTTCTCCTGTTGCTGTGACTGCTGTCAATCTTTACACTAAGTTAGGACTAAGTTTTCAGCACAGAATAAGTGCGGTACATAAAATCTAACCGATTGGCATCCATGCTAATAGAAAACAGGATACACAACACATTCTAATGACTTGCCAGAAAATTTCTTAAATAATGTCAGTAAAAGAACTTCTCAGTCATAATTACAATTCCGTTGAATATGCAGAGGGAAACAAACACGTTGTTGGTCTTTCCATGATCAGCTTCTGTTACTTGTGGTATGTTCCATCTTTTTCAAATGTAGGAATGTGTTAGGATAACAGGGATGAGTGAAAACCCAGGAACATGAATAACGTGTGTATTTTAAAGGTATTTTACAGTACATCTTCTTATGAGAAATATGTACCTTATGAATTGAATACAGAATGACTCAACAGTGCATAAAAGTGTAATATTAGAGACAAGGGACAGCGACAAATACTGTTCTACTTCACCGTTCTGGCTAGTTTTTAGTAATGTTATAAATTATATACCTGAAGATTGCATTGCATGACCTTGCTTAATAATCAAATGGATCTTAAAGTTAATTATATGAATCGTTTATTATACAGACATGCAATGTCCTGGGGTTTGGACATGGCTCCTATTCGGTGGATTGACTCGCATGTAAAACTCATATCATGACGATGTCAACAGTGGCCAAATGTTTGAACATTTTCTAGCTTCTCTGGATTCTCTTTATACTTTTCTAACTTACTATATAGGTTGGTTGGTTGATTATTTGGTGGCGTTTAACGCCGCTTCAGCTCTTAAGCCATTGCGTGGCAGGAACGGTATTGTATTACTTAGTGTGTTCTGTTATCCGGACCTTAATGCGGGCTCTTAGTTTGGTGATGGTGATTATTTGTGGTTCTGGACGTTTAGTTTTATAGGGAGGTATTTTGGGCATTCAGCTGACAGATGTTTAATACTGAACCTTTTTTCTTTTTGCATCCCTCACATGGGGTGGGGGGGTGTTCTTGGGGGATGGGTTCTTCTCCCTTTAATAATAATAAAAAAAAGTGTCAATGGGTGTGTCCAATGCGACATCTCAAGTACGTTCCTTGATCCCATCTGTTATCTATGCATGTTTTGGGACCGCAGCTTATTTTGGGGTCGAGCTCGTACAGTTTATTGCTTGCTTGGGTATTCCATTCTTCTTGCCACTTTCCTTTGATGTGTTTAAGTAGTAGGGGCTTTATCTGGGTAACCTTGACGCTTACCTTGCCATCCGATCCGCTTTTTCATTTCCAGTGAAACCACTGTGTTTTGGGATCCAGCAGGACTTTGTATCAAACTTTTCATTTGAAATGTTGTATGATCGGTATGTTGTATGAATGCTGCTAATGACTGGGTGATTTGTGTTGAGGAAATCCAGTGCTTGCCAACAGGATTTGAAGTCTGAGCATGTCGTGGTTTCACGTTGTCGTGTGGTTATGGTGTGGTTGACTGCCATTAGAAGAGCGCATGCTTCGGCTGTGTAGATTGAGCAGCGTTCCGGTCTTAGAACCATCTGTATAAATGAGAAGGTGGAATTTTTCTCTGATGCCCAGGCATTTCCTAAGGTAGGATATGCGGGGGGGGGGAGTGGTTGATTTCCTTCCACAGCCGTTCAACGGTAGGAGGGAGATGTGAGACATCTGTGATATATCATTTAGATCCAAGTTTTGCTCCTTAGGAGGATGTGCAAAGTAATCATTTCATTGTTTATGTCGTCTTGAATTCTTAAAAAAATAAAAAATAAAAAAAAAAACCTTGACTCTCAGTTAAACCCATTGTATCCAAGTATTTCACTGACCCCCCCTGAGTAAACTCAAAGGTTACACAGCAAGAAACAGAAAGCTGGATAGACCTTGCTAAGGACTAGCTTATTTTCATCAGCACGGCCTGAATAAGTAATGAGTGCCAGCCAAGCTCCACGAAGGGGGAGGATACAAGAACAAAATGCATCCCATTACCATTCTGTGCCTATTTTTGTAGAAGGTTAGTGCTCCATTAAAGGAGTAATCTAGCCTTGTGGGGCTGCGCCGTTAGTTAAGCTCCAGCAGCTGGGAAAGAGGCTGAGGCACAGGGAGGACTGCAGTGCACTGCAATAAGCTAAATAAAACCCATCAAAGCCTTGAATAATTGCAGTCTATTATGGTAAGCGGTGGTGTAGCCGAAACCTTATATGCAGTATACTCACTTTTTTTATACTGGCCCATTTCTGTATACTGCTGTCTAAGGATTAATTTAATCACAGTCTACTGACCCGGACTGCACCAGCGACGGTCATAATAGAGACACAATAATGAATTCACTTTCAGAAACGAAGGTGCTTGTCCCTGTTGTGCCACTCCCAAGGGTTATGTGTTTGGCATTTTAAAAATGACAAAAGTCAGGGTACCACTGGTCAAAAAAGGCCTCTGAAGAGAACCAGCTTATACGTGACATACTTGTACACATTTGACTGCAAAACAAATCAAATAAAAGCAAAACGTTTGATATGGAAAAGTGGGCAGACTTTAATGTGCCTAAAGTTTTTGCAATAAAGTTGAACTATGGTAGCCTAGCGGATAAGGTACTGGACTCTGGACCAGAAGGTCCAGGGTTCAAATCCCACCTCTGCCAACCTTCTACAGTTGGGTCCTTGAGCAAGACCCTTAACCCACCATTGCTTGGATTGTAAGACTGTACCAATTGTAAGTCGCTCTGGATAAGGGCGTCTGCTACATGTAATGTACAGTGTCCTGTGACTTCTGACTCAACCTGAGTCCTTGAGTCTCATTGAAAAGCACTGAAAAAAAATTGGGGTGGGGGAACGTTGTAGAGGTGTTTAGTATTTTTTACACGTAGATCAAAAGCACCCAAACTTCTCCAAGAAAAAAGAACACGTTCCCAAAATGGCAAAGCTTAAGATCTTTAAATTGTAAAGCTGTGCTGCTGAACTTAGAGGGCTGTCGAATGTGGAGACATGAAATAAGAATATCATCTATTTTCTGTGAAAATAAAAGTCTGAGGACTTAATATCCCAAATCCTAATTTTACTATTAATACAAACGTAACCATGTAATTTACCATCTAGGCCACCGAAGGAGGACTTTATTTTTTTGAGGACCCTTTTTGAGTCTTGGTCCTCCCAAGGTTTCTTCCTTCTACATTCAGGGTTTTTTTCCTTTCCACTGTTGCCTTGGGCTTGCTCAATTTGGGATTGGACTTTTAAGATCATATTTTAATGCTGCATTGAGCAAATGAACCATTGCAGAAAGCACTATTGAAATAAACGTGACTTTGAGCACAATCTCCAAAAAAAACTGTTTCAGACTGCTCTAAACTGAAAGCCTGAAAGCTTCGGTGCTGAAAACGGCATGGACTCAAACACACAATATTAGAACCCTGTCTAGGCACGGTTTCAGTGCTCATTCCATTCACTTTCATAATCGGATGAACATCCTTCCGCATAAACGCTGGTCGTTTTTGCTATTACTTAAGCTCGGAGCACCTGCTTTGTAGTTTTGTAGTGGAAAAAAGTTGATGGTGAAAAAAAACCGAATCAGTATAAATACACGTTATAAATTACAATTATTTATTACTAAATACAATTAGGGGATATTTCAAAATGAATATGGAGTGGTAAAAAAAAAAAAAAAGAATCATTTGATTTTATTTCATTAAACAAGATCATCCGAAAAGCAAATGAAAAAACAAAGAAAGTGATTTGATTACACAAATGAGATGCAAACATCGTGATGGTTTGACACATTCATGGGGGTGAGCAGAAGCATGTTAAATTAGACGAGAGTGCCCCCACATTGACTGGTCAGTAGGGTGTATGATCACCCAAGACAGCCAAAACACACCGACAGTGATAAGCCATGGACAGGATCAGATTGTCCAGCCGCTCTTGGGAGGAACTTATCAATTTTGAAATATCTCCTAACATTTGTGAACAGTGTATATGATATGTAAACTCCTAAACGGGATATGGTTAAATAATAAACATGTTCTCTCTCACACATCACTTCTCAATTGCCTTGGGCTTGTCAGGACCCATCTTATCCTCTTCTATTTTTGCTATTTCTTACTGGAATTTACTAATTGCAAGCAGTGTCTACACAATTTTGGCTGTTGTATCACCATATAAGTGATTTTGTAGCTACAAAACGAGTGCCCTGTTAGTATGTGCATTTGTAATTGTAGTGCAGTGTTTATGGTACTGTACTACTGACCTTAAGATCAATGAATTAATTAATGAATAAATCACAATCACAATCTAGCTTCCCCAGGCTGCCAGCGTTGGGTCCTTGGGCAACCTTTGACTGTTTGGATTGTACCTTACAAGATTGCATAAGTTGCTCTGGATAAGGATGTTTGTTGAATTGTTCGTGTACATCGGTTGACAAAAAAAAAACTGATCAAGAAAGCGTTATTGGAACCGTAGTTGTATGAATGAAATGATGATATATGTAAATAATTACAATATTAGAGTGAATGGATAAGTATCAGAGAAAGCGCTACAATGGGAAGGTTACCCTGTTGGGACGCCTCTAGACTAGATATGAGATGTGATATGATTGGAGGCAAACAGTTTCCCTAATCACACTATCCAAAAGTCTACGCCTTTTTATATGGCAGCCCCAGTGTATAATCAGACCACACCTGCAATCATTTACATAACCGGAGACAAAACTACATGCAGAGTTTTGCAGCAATCTGACGTTTCTGCATCTGGGTGCATTCGTTTTTTAATCAATGAGTGTACTCTCTGGTACTTGAACTTGCATTACAAATCAAACTTGAAGTAGACAAGACCTAAGTGTGTTCATGTTCACTGGCTCCGCAACGATGCTCAACTATTCACAAGGAATGCCTTGTAGAAAAGAGGTTATGAACTAATAACAGGTCTAAAAATGCTACAGGACATTTCAGTAGCAGCTGGAAGTTTTCCCCCAGGAGTGACTGTTACAAACACGGCAGCCTTAAGAGATGAGAGCCAGGCAGATCACATGGTGTACACGATGCAAACGAAGCGTCGAAATTTGCAGGCATCCTCAAAAGTGCAATCACCCTGCGACAGTTTGTAGATGAGTGGCCACGCAGATCAAGTCCTCCTCAGTTCTTCAGCGTGGCCGATATTTTCAGTCGCACCTCACACATGAAAGCGTTCGTAAGGTCCAGCCCAGCCTCCCGGGCTATTCGAGCGATCAGCTGTCCACCAGGACCAATAACCATTTTCTGTTAGCGAGAGAAATGGAGAAAGGAAGATAAAACAGAAGACGGTTTGTCATGACATGCCTGTTAAATATTCTGCTATCAACCACTATAATCGGTTTTTTTTTTAAAA
Organism: Parotocinclus haroldoi; assembly: GCA_034779995.1. Taxonomy (NCBI): domain Eukaryota; kingdom Metazoa; phylum Chordata; class Actinopteri; order Siluriformes; family Loricariidae; genus Parotocinclus; species Parotocinclus haroldoi. Next base: position 11,953 of record JAUZST010009093.1, read on the forward strand.
CAGAGATCACCTAATTAAACTCTAGCTTGTTAAAAATGCTGCTTCAATGGTTTCAAAGTTACATTCTGCATTTCCGATGTAGATTCTATGCAGATTTGAGTTCCGGTAGGGTGGAATGCCGTTTTTTTTTTTTTTTTTTTTTTTTTTTTTTTAAATAGCCCAGCAAAAATCACAATAGCCTAAAATCTAAAATTATATTCTTATTCAAATTGGTTGATTTCTGCGTTACATTTGTAAAATATTTAAATATTTGTCTCCCAGTGGGTGCAGAAGGCTACCTGACCCTCACATCTTGTGACTTCAAGGTTACATTAATTTTATGTAGCACACATATTGAATATTAAACAGTATTGAATTATATTGAACAGTAATTGTTTTGCTACAAAAAGCAAGCGAACAAACAATAAAAATACTGCATAGTACTGTAGTCTGAAAAAATGAAAACAAAGGACATTTAGAAGGCAAACCAAATCTAAATGCGTTGTTAACATCTCACTCATAAAAAATAGAAGTTTATTTCCCTTATATACACTGCTCACAAAAATAAAATGAAAAGGAAACATCCCCTCATTTTGTGAGCAGTGTGCTTTCGTCTGCTTTCAATAGTTTGACATTCTCCATTTTATTGTATTCTGCATAACTAACATTTCTCAGATCGGAATTGAATTTCCCCGAACAGCTTGTCCATGCTCCACATCATCGAGTCAGCTGTCGAGCCATTTCTCTTTTATTTTGAACAAACAGCAGTCATTTTGCATCGTTGTGTCTTTGCACAGCTGTCCTCTATTCCCTCCGTTATCAGTTACTTTTGTCATGTCTTATACTTGATCTCTGTTGAATTGTCCTTCCCCCAAAAAACTTCTTGGCTTTTTGCCATTTTCAAAACGTTTAAATGTGCTTTAGTACCTTTCCATGTTATTGTAAACGCTTTACGGTTTTAATAAACCCACACATATTCACACAGAGCTGCACAACCTATCTACCTCTAACAATATTACAATCGCACTGCTAAGAAGCACTTTGCACACACGTGTACAATATATAATTGTATTTCGTATCTGTCTATTGTGCTTTTGTCTTAAGATCAGATTAAAACAGACTTAACAGCAAACCGTAGAGTAAGTTTAGACTCAATGCAGTAGAAAAATAACCAATAAAATCTGAAACTACAGGAGGCTTTTATTTTGTACCCAATCTAATGCTGTTACATTCTCTTCCTCTAATTACGAATCTACAGATTTCTCTACATCCATTTCTATCTGCCTATATAAACTAAAGAAATCACTTAGTAGACGGAGCAGCAGGGAGCCGAGTGCCTTGCTCAAGGGCTCAACAGTGGCAGCTTAGCCGAGCAACTTTTGCAAATCTAGCAAACTTTTGTTTAGCCGTGTCTCTATGCGGCGCCGTTTAAACCAAGAGAAGAACTCTGTTAGGGGACAGAAATGCACAGGAAAGTTCTCGCACCATGTGGCTGTCCTTTTTCACATGTAACTTGACAGATATGTCCAACTTGCCGTCGGCGGTCTCTCGCCAGAGTTCAATGTGCTACGAGAGAAAAACAAAGTCAAAACACTTAAACGAGAAAACGAAAGGGATGCTTTTTCTTTACGCTTACTTGCCGATGACACGGCAGTGTACCAGTGCATTTAGGGACGTGGACATGATCGAGATGAAGTGCTGGAGTTCAAACAGACCGTCAGAATGGGGAAGAAACGTGGTTTAAGTTGAGTTTGAACGTGGCATGGACGTTGGTGCCCGAGTGCTTCAGAAGCTGCTCATCTACTGACATTTTCACACACAGCCATCTCTAGGGTTTATAGAGAATGATTAAAAGGGAGAAAATGTCCAGTGAGTGGACGTTTTCTGGGTGAAAATGCCTTGTTCATACCAGACGTTACAAGTCAGTAACTCAGAATATCAGTCATTACAACTATTGCATCAACACTTCAGGCTGCGGTGTAACACACACAACTCCCATAATACCAACAGTGTGTTGTTTAAAGTCCGCAGCCTGCTTGAGTGTTGTCGATGACCATGTCCATCCTTTTTATGATCATATGGGCCTGTGGTAGCCTAGCGGCTAAGATACTGGACTCTGGACCAGAAGGTCCAGGGTTCGAATCCCACCTCTGCCAAGCTGCCACAGTTGGGTCCTTGGGCAAAACAGCAAGACCCTTAACCCACAATTGCTTATACAGTAAGGCTGTATTAATTGTAAGTCGCTCTGGATAAGGGTGTCTGCTAAATGCTGGAAATGGAAAATGATCAGTGAGATAATGCACCATGTGGTGCACAAACTGGTTTGTTGAACATGACGGTGCACTCCAGTTCACTGTACTCCAGATATCGATCCAACAGAGCAATTTTGGGATGTGATGGAACGGTGAGTAGATACAACTGAATGATGCCATCGGGTCAATACGGACCCAAATCTCTGAGGAATATCCTAGCACCTTGTTGAATCTACGCCTCAACGAGTTAAGGCTTTTGGAACGTGGGAGGAAACCAGAGTACTGGGATCGACCCAGGAATCTCTGGAAATTCTTCTGTATTTATTTCCCTCGGCCCTCTGTTTGAAGCTAATCTGCAACTGGAGAGACAAATGCAAAAATCAAGACGGTCATGAGATGGTGAGATGTAGCCTACCTGAGTCATTGTGTATGGAACTTCCTGAGGAAGGTTCTCCAGCAGCTTCTCTCTGATTGCATTGCTGCAGATGTTCTCTGGGCTCTGATCTGTAAGCACGGCGCTGTGGTACTGCCACGGGCCGGGCTTTGCCCCCAGCATCAGGTATGCCTGTCAAATCAACAGTCACATTTAACATATTTGTTTTTTCATGCTTTCTCCGGGTTTGCCATGGTTTAAAAAAAAAAAAAAAAAAAAAAAACTTTCAAGTCACGGTTCTGCTATTCTTCAAAGAAACAGAGATTTTGTTGATTACTTTTAAGGTCTGCACATCCTCGCTGTCCGTGGCACACATCATGAACACGTCCTTAAAGTGAGGCCATCCTTTGCAGTTCTTCAGGGCCCGTATCTGCTCTCTGCCCAAACCTTGCCTGGGCTGCTCCTCTGGGATTGGACACTTCTCTTCTTCATTCTTCTCCCCCAGGCCTGGTATCTGCTTTGTCTGCGTCTTTGCTGCTTCTCTACTGGACGGCTTTACCACGCTTCGCACCTTCAACCTCTTGCCGTTCACAATGCCTTCAGTCAGTTCTGCTGTGATATCCAGTAGCAGGGGTTTATTCTTCAGCAGGTCTACCTGTGCGTATGAGGGGGAAAAAAACTCGGTTTGTTTACTGGGAAGGATTAGTGAAAAAGAGCAGCTACTTATTAAGCCCTAACAGTCTATTTACAGGACTATTCGTCAGCTGTGTTAGTACAAATAAAGGAACCTACTGGAACATAAAACTGTGCTCACTTCGGGAATTCACCAGTACTGGAATCAGCCAGTTTTCGGCATGACTGATGACAACCAGCGTATCAGGGTATCTCATGTAAACTGACACGTTCGCATGGCGCTGAAAGCACGGCTCAGCCACTCACCGGTTTGTCAATCAAGAGGAAGTGTTAGATTTCGGTTGTGTTTTGAGTGCTACATAGTCAGCCAACCGGTCTCTCTCTGTATGGCACATTACTAAAGAGGGAGTAGGGATTTATTCCAGGTACCTTCAGCATGGAAGCTCACCAGAGTGTGCATGCCTGGTGAAAATAGGGCACGGAGGAACAGCTCCGGAAACGTTCAGAACACTGAATTTAATAAGACGTTTAAAACAGCATTATCTCCCCCCACCCCACCCTGAATATGTGGAATTTGACAAAGCTACAAGGGCAGAGAGGCACAAACCAGTGCTTTCTTTCTTTGGCAATAAGGAAGTTTCAATTAAAAGAAAATGTTCCTACATGCTGTCATTTTTAACTCTCAGACAGAAAGAAATTTGAATCCAAAAAGGGAAGTTGCAATCGTAATTTCCTGAGGTTAAAATACATTAAGTACGTTAAAATAGAGCGGTTAAGATACGGGACTGTGGGCAGGAAGGTCTAAAAGTGAAATTCCACCTCGGCCAAGCCGTCACTGTTGGGCCCTTGAGCAAGGACACTAAGCGACAATAATCTGTCACAGTCAATAATATCGGTAGTAATTGAAACGATTACAAAATTCAGTCTTATCAAACTAAGCTTAGTTAGGCACGTTAAAGAATGGAGCCAAAAAATGAAGGACGGCTTTTAGTGACAGAACGGTGTTCAAATCTCAGCGGTTTCAATCCGAAGTGCTCTTGATATGGGTGTTTGTAAACGCTACCTTATTGAGGACAAGGACAGCGGGAATATTTGGATGCATGGCCAGACACTTCAGCACCTCAAAGTCCAGTTTATTGCGAGTCCACTTGTCAGAGACGTCCACCAACACCACCACTGCAGACAGGGAACATTTCAGATCACACATCACTACGTTCTGGATGAGATCTTGCGCATTTGTTATCACAGTTACGTGGAAAAGAGATCCAACCCATCGCGCACGTTCAGCACACGAAGTCAGGGTTCTAGACTGCTATATGGCCAAGCTGTTTGCTTTACATAGCAAGTAGTGTGGTACAGCATTATTGTTCAGTACCTAAATCAGCCTGTCGTAACGATTTCACCGGATCCACGAGGAAAGACTTTTCCAGTTGATGTCTGTGTGGAGAAATGGGTAGAGGAATCAGAAATCATTGCTCTGATCACTCATCACCTCGCCATCACATTCTCGCTTTCATAAGCTTAAAAACAACAAATGCACACAAATTACAAATGTACATCAGAACATACTCGGTCCGAACGTAACAGCCTAATCACTGTGACCAACAGTAATGTTAAATAATTACAAAGAACTGGCATGTTATACCAGCTGCGTAAACGTTTAGAGGAGGTTCAGAACACACACGGACGATACACACATTCCTCCTGCTATCTGGGTCTGGGACTTTGTAGATCGTTTTACAATATCATTTACAATATGGTCCACACTCATAAATGGTCAATAACCATCATTGTTTATGGGCATTTTGTCTTTACTGGGGTGAGTTGGCTCACTGGTTGAGGCTTTGAAGTCCTAGTAGGACGGTTGCGAGCTGTGTCTGAAGGGCATCGGAGCATTTTCGCATTTTGCTTCCCGTACGGTACGATCTTACGAGTGAATACAAACGTTAATCAGAAGTATTTTCTTTTAGAATTCAATACCTTTTGGCTTTAGATGGTGTTGTGAGCCCAGGCGTATCCAGCAGAATCTGATATCAAGGCACAGCAAATGCATTCGTTTTGATTGTGCGTCACACGCTGTTTACGTACTGCAGTCGAATATTAAATGGCAAACGACACAAACAAGGGAACCTGAAGAATACGTACTGTACTAAACGTACTTACAATTTGTGTATCGTCCTCTGTGATCACTCCCAGTGCACGCGATCTTGTGGTATGCACTTTGTGAGAGGTTGCAAATAACTGTTAAAATATAAGTAAATAAATGAAACAAACACGCCACACTCACATTAGCGGTACACGCTAATGCGCAGACTGCATTCCTCCAAAGCAAAGGCACTTTTAATATGGCCCATGTTTCGCCCATTTTGTCCAGTTTTAGCCTTGTCAAAGAGTTCCTCCTGGTTTGCCAGTAAGGCCTAAATTCTCATCTGAGCTTTTCAAGTTTCTATCGTACAGGGTATAAATTTGTCCCAGTACAACATCCCAGTAGTCTCCTTATCGAAGGAGCCACAGCATGTTTAATAAGCCTGAAAACCATATCGGTTATCTGCAAAAAAAAACCAAAAAAACTAAACAAAACACAACAGTTCTCAAGTCTGTCGTGGTTGCCAGTCTTATATGCAAAGTAAAGATCTTAGGACTTCTTGAGAAGTTCAATCATGGCGCATCTTTGAGCCTTAAGACTATACTTGCCATAGATGTAACAGAATGGATCACAGTTGCTACGATTTCTAATGTATTTAGTCTTCCTCGAGACAGAAAATCTCATCCCCACTACGCTCCTGCCTGGGGAACATGTGCGTCCATCCGCTGTGCCACCATGATGGGGCATGACAAACGTGGATCATATGTACAAAACAGGGAATGGGGTCTGTAAACACTGAATTACAGTGCGTTATAGTCACACACGTACGAGGGCCAAAAGTCTGAGCGCACTAGTAAAGCGCTTGTTATGGATCAAGAAGTGCAGACTGTTCATGGACTTTTCACTCGACCTAAACGCCATTGGACATTTCTAAGGGGGGCATCTTCTCCCCTTGGCTTAACAGCGTGAGCAGCATGTAGAAATACATTCTCATTATTGTTGTTTTTCATACCAGCGCAAATAACTGTAATCAAATGCAAACACTTCTAGCCCCGACAAATAAGCAAAACTGTAAACTGTACCTTCCTGCCAAGCAGTTGGTTGGTCAGCGTTGACTTCCCTGCATTTGGGGCCCCGATTACAGCCACTCTCATCACCTTTGGGTGTTTTGGTTGATCTGGATCTTTCAGCATTAGTGAAAAGTGCTCAACTGCAATGGCACAAGGACAAAATCAGCTCCAGGGCGTCTGCCACCCTAGCTAGAATCTTTAAAAACAGGCAAATCCACTGTTCACGACAACAACTACAAGCCCAAATCAGAAGTTTGGGCAGTAGGGAAAATGCGGGTTTTAAAAAAAGTGCAGCATTTCCTACATTTAGTTTGACTTTTGTTTTATTACACACTGTATAAACACGATACATTTCAGGTTTTATCGGGCCGACTTCATTTCATCTGTGAAGGAACATCCATTCTTGCATTTAACGCCTGCAACGCATTAAAAAAACAATTCTGGTTGGGCAATATAGAGCTACAAAAAGAAAATGTTAGAAATCGAGAGAAGAGGAGATGTCGACACTGCTTACGGACATGGTTATCAAAAGGCTTTTAAATGGCATTGGATGGTTCTTGATGCTGAGGGATCAGGGATCAGATATCTTCAGTTTAGGCTTGTCCCATTGGCCTTTAGTCACTGAAATTCCTCTTGATTCCTTGAATAGTTTAACGATATAACGCACTGTAATATGGATGAAATATGAAAATCCCTTCCAGTCTTTCTTTGACAAATCATTCAGTCGTTTTCTCAACTTTTGTTTGAGATCCTCTGCTCATCTTTGCTCCTCAAGAGACCTTCTCAACCTTGGTTAGGATTTGTAATTCATTACTAGCCCTAAATTGCCCAGTGTCACCTTTTTTGGAATGTGCTGTAGCCCTGAAATGCTGTTGATACCGTCTGTGATGAAACGAAAGTCCAAGTTAATGTAGGATCACTGTATTTTCAACACCATCCCAACCTTTTCTGATTTGGGGCTGGATTTAAAAGATTTGCCTGAAGAAATCCTTTTGTTTCATATCGCCGCAAACATAAGCATCTACAATCTGCTACTTCGGTTGGAACCAGGTCCTGTGACCGGATAAAACAAAAATAGAGCTTTTTTTGCCAACAAACAGCTGGGTTTCGTATAAAAACAAGGATGTTTACAAAGATTTAAATTAAAAAAAAAACGCTGCTGAGTAAATGCTTCGGGGCTGCAAAGAAACAACCCCATAATTCCACACAATTCATAATTACACACAGACAGCAGCATGCCAGGTGAAACGGTAGAGTGTCCTAGACCACCAAGATGGTGTCAATCGGACGAAATTCCATGCGAATGAAACTGTGTGCATGTAAACATCCAGTGTTTTTAACAGCATGCCTCTAGCTGACAGCAGGCTACTGAATAATGGTTACCTTTATCTGAGGGAACAGCAGTGTAAGCAAGGGATCCAGCAAGATTGGCATCTGAACCATGTGCTCTCTCTTTCAGCAGTGAGTCCACAAACACCTCATTGGAGAGGAAACGGCCCGGAACAAAGCAAGCGGCAGCTTTTCTTACAGACCAGGCATAAAAAGCTGTGGAAATTAGGCAGAACATTCAGCAAGACACTCAATGGGAACACAAGTGAACCATTCTGGTGTTAGTAATAGAGAATTTGAACTCATATAGACCATGTCTGATCAAAGCGAATGAATAACAGAAAGGTGAATGAGCTTCTTGGAACGCATCCCATGAGATATCGCATGGAGGTTATGGGCGGTTCGTTTGGGCAGCACTGCCGCCTCACAGCAAGAAGGTCCTGAGCTCAATCCCAGGGTGGAGCATCTTGGCCAGAGTCTGCACGTCCTCCCCGTGTCTGCGTGGGCTTACTCCGGGTACTCCGGTTTCCTCCCACAGTATAAAGACATGCCTGCAAGGTCGATCGATCGCTCGAAATTGCCAATGACTTGTCAGATACAGACAGACCAATCATAACGGCTTCAGCGACTGCAATGTCGTTTTCCACATCTGGTTCTTGCATTGTGGCTTTTCATCTGCCTCGTCTAGGTCTCTGGTGCCTTCAGTACTGGCAAACTGCCATCACCTGGCCGCATGGATGAAGGAAGACTGGGGTATTCAGTAGAATTTCTTATTTTCAGTAGAGAAGCCAGATCAAGTCAAAGTAATACTGGCCACAGTGCGTCCGTTACGTGGTCCTTTTGATCTCGCTCTATCACTGGGACCACAAATACCACTGCCTTCCGAGCAGCTTTAAGGCCGAGCTCTCAAGCTGACTGTGCATGTTGCAAAACAAACAGGAGGAGCCCAGGGTTTGACTTGTTTGCCAGCTCTCCATCTAAAGTAAAGCTAGTAGAGCTTCTTAATAAGTGCAGTATTTGAGATTGATTCATATAAACGCCATAGAAATAACAGGACGTGTTGCAGATGGTGTAACTTTACTGAAGACAGTAACCCCTATCGCTAAGTACATTTACTATGACTTTGTCTGAAGAGCACGTGCGTCAACATGTGTCGTATGTAAATGTGAGCAGCTTTTATAGCCCGTCTGCCACCACCTAATATGCCTAGACATGCCGAAGACAGCATTTCACTTGGGACTAACCAAACAAGCTTGCTTTGTGGACAGAATACTAGTAAACTGCCAGTTTACTCATGCCTCTCCACGGCAACAGTGCTGCTGCTGCTGCTGCTGCTGGATACGCACGGACTTGCACAAGAGTAACCAGTAGGACTATTCCGACTAGACTTACATTTCTTGAGCCTTATCGTTTCTAACACTTATCCAGGGAGACGTAGAGCTGTGCTGAGCGGGCACTGTGGTGGCGCAACTGTTAAAGTACAGGACTATTAACCAACAGGTCCAAGGTTCGAGTCCCAGGACTGACCAGCCGCCACTACAGGGACCTGGAGTAATGCCCCTTAATCTTGAATTGCTGCGATTGTGCGCTGCAGTGTTGTACAAGTTACACAAAGCTCCGAATGAAGGCGTCTGCTAAATAATATGCTAATTTAAAACCCTTGCTCAAGGACACAACAGTGTCAGTTGGGCAGAGCTGGGATTCGAGCTGGCAACATCATGACCAGTAGTCACTGAGGTACCGTGTTAAATCGTACTGAAACTAACTGTTTCTAACAAGAAATGTGCGCTGATATTTTGCTATAGCGAGTTGAGCTAAAACAATCCACCGGGGTGATCGTCAGACTATCCGGATGTCTGTCTGTCCCCCTGTAGAAACTATATCTATAAAAGACAGGAGTATCTGAAGAGGAGTTCGTTTAGTGTTCTCTTCTTAACACGCATCATACCAGTATTGCACAACAGTACTATGACATCATACAGACCTGTACGGAGAGCCGGTGACGCGCTCGGGACAGGGGACACCAGACTGGAACAGCGCAAAGTTCTGCGCAACAACGATTCACAAACCCGCAGAGTCATCGCTTATAGACTTTAGTTTACAGTCGCGAACATTTAAGCTTGTTTTCAAATTCAAGAAACACAAACTACATGATCGAGATGAACGTATGTCCCGTGTTTGCAAACACATGCACACAGGGCGCAGCCATGATGCTTTAGTCAACGAGCAGAGAGGCAGGAAAGAGGAGCTGCAAAACAAACCGGCTTTGTTCGCCTGCCACCTACTGGATACATAAAAATCCGGAGAATGACCTTACTGCCATCTGTTCGAATAAAAACACGAACAGACAGAACCTTTACTCACACACCGATAGACATGCGTAGAGAGATCGATTAATTGATTTAACAATTGGACTGCGGTAGCCTAAAGGTTAAGGTACTGGACTATGGACCTGATGGTCCAGGGTTCAGATCCCACCTCTGCCAAGCTGCCACAGTTGGGTCCTTAAGCAAGGCCCTTAACCCAGCGTTGCTTAAATTGTAAGACCGTATGAGTTGTAAATTGCTCTGGATAAGGCCGTCTGCTAAATGCTGTAAATGTAAACAACACACTGCATCAATGGATGTTCATGAAAAGAGCAAAACAAGAAAAAATACAAGTCAGACACACAAACACTGGGGGAAACTAGGGTACCCTGAGTAAACCCACAAGGACACAGGAGTCCGGGGTCGGATCTGAGATAGATAGACAGGTATACAGAGAGATAGATTGTATTTCTTACGTCCCTCCCTTCAAAAACATATCTAGGCATTAGTTCATCACCATAAGTCATAAACCACGACTTTCAAACGTGAATCATATGTTATCATTTTATATTAGACTTTTTTTTTAATTAAATGTCTCTTGAACTGATGATTAGCTCCTAGGTGATAGTGGCTTTCACTGACGAAGGACAGGATGTGAAGCAGTAAACAGTACAACGTTTCACATGTAGCTTATAGTGATATGCAGTACAGCGTTACCTGTGCATGCTTGCTTTGGCTTTAGCCGAGAACATTCAGTGTGAGTACATTTGTAACATATACACAAGTAAAGATTTGTGTATCCTCACAAATATGGTGTTTTCTGCAACAGGAAGCAACTGAACCACCTCAGAAATCCATAGCAGGGTGAGGTGTGATTTAACCTGGTAAAAGGCAGAAGGTTTATACAGGGAGGGTTAAACGACGAGGGAACATCACTATGTGAGCAGCTATTTTAAAGCACGGGCTGCTGGTGTGCTAACTTGTATCCCCATTAAAGGACCATTCATCTCCCCACCTTCAGATTTGTATTGATCCCTTTGTGCCATGGACTATTGCAGTACAGTCTAGAATCGCGTTCAGTCTTTCGCAATTCATCTCCTACATACAGTTATTTGTTACTTTGTAATCATTGATGCTCCACACAGAAGAAGTGCAGAGCACTTATAGCATGTACTATACTTACTTACAGAGTATACTGATATATTGACAACATGAATAAAGAAAAACTCAGAATTCTGATGACCCTGGCATCTTCGCTAAAATAAAAAAAATGTTTGTTTAATGTCGCTCTTCAACTTCAATGGGCATTCAGCAATAGACACAAGGTTACATCAACGCTCAACTAGATATATATATACACTCAGTTTGGGCCAAGTGTTTGGTCAGTGGAAGGAAACTGACGTAGACCAATACCCAGAATAAACCCACTCAGACACAGGGAGGACGTGCAGACACCACATAGACAGGACCCAGAATGCCACCTGGGATCAAACCCAGAACCTATAGTTCTTAACAGATACATAGATCAATAGATGGATAGACATACAAGTAGATAGATAGATGGACGGACGGACGGACGGACGGACGGACGGACAGACAGACAGACAGACAGACAGACAGATAGATAGAAGGACGGACAGACAGATAGAAGGACGGACGAACGGACGGACAGACAGACAGACAGATAGATAGATAGAAGGACGGACGGACAGACAGATAGACAGACAGACAGACAGATAGAAGGACGGACGAACGGACGGACAGACAGACATAGATAGAAGGACGGACGGACGGACGGACAGACAGACAGACAGACAGATAGAAGGACGGACGGACGGACGGACAGACAGACAGATAGAAGGACGGACGGACAGACAGACAGATAGAAGGACGGACAGACAGACAGACAGATAGAAGGACGGACGGACAGACAGATAGACAGATAGAAGGACGGACGGACAGACAGATAGACAGACAGACAGATAGAAGGACGGACGAACGGACGGACAGACAGACAGACAGATGAAGATGCCAGGGTCATCAGAATTCTGAGTTCTTCTTTATTCATGTTGTCAATATATCAGTATACTCTGTAAGTAAGTATAGTACATGCTCTAAGTGCTCTGCACTTCTTCTGTGTGGAGCATCAATGATTACAAAGTAACAAATAACTGTATGTAGGAGATGGACGGACAGACAGACGGACATGGATGGATGGATGGACGGACAGACGGACGATCCATCGATCTATCTATTTGTCTGTCTGTCCGTACGTACATACGTCCATCCAGCGGACAGACAGACAGACAGATAGATAGATCGATAGATAGATTGGCAGACAGACAGACAAACAGATAGATAGATGGACGGACAGACAGACAGATAGATTGGCAGACAGACAGATATATAGATAGATAACATTGACGGTAAATATAAATTTTGTAATTGCCCTTTAATGCTGCCATTTAAATGTTGCTAACACACCTTTATGCTAATCCGTACAAAGCTAGCTGGCAAGGAGACAGTAAAAGATGGTATAACTAAGTTGTTTGGAAAAGCAATAGGCTCTTTATCACTCTCACAACAATTTTAGCAGAACATTTGTCAGCTGTGCCTCCCATGGCAGAATCTCAGCAGGTCTGAATGATGGCATGAGTCAGCCAGAGAGCTGCCAAGGCTCCTGGGGTTTTAAGGGCATTCATAGTGATGGTCTTGGAAGAGTTGCAATCAAAAAGAGGAGTGTTGATTCATGGGTCCTAATGAAGCCAGGAGAGCAGATGTGCTTTCCCGGCGTTCAGCGAGCGCAGCACAGGGTGAAATGCACACCTTCACCGGAAAGGATGACGGATCTAGGGTGGCTCACAATCTGTCATCATTGAGCATCTGCGGCAGCAACACAGATGATCCTTGAGCAGCGAAACAATTCAGAAGTACCGTCGGCATGCGAGTACACACACAGGTACGCAAAGACAGTCAACCGTTCATACACACAATTGCGCAAGCAAACACAGTTTCCCGTACCAGCTGCTTCTCACTGAGGCACGTACACTTAAGCAAAAGTGGGTAACAAATTGTGTTGACTTCCTAAATAGCCCGAAATGTACACAACCTCTGCAGTAGACAAACTCAGACGCTGAAACCCAACATTTCATAATCCACTCACATGTCAATTATGTTCTAAGACCATATCGAAAACACCAGTTAATTATCTGCCCCAACTGTAAAAAGACTTTCCAGTTGTAGCAGATTTTCTTTCAAGGATGGCTCACAATTAAACTTGACACTCAAGAGCCCCGGTCAAGCGCAAGAGTGGGAGCTTCGGCAAGCGATCTAAACACACAGTCATCTTATCTGTAGAGCCACCACTATCCACTGTTTAAAAACACATGCATTAAAATGAACAGAAATGATTCATATTAACGTATGCCTTTTAAAAAAGGATGCACGGGCTGTACGTTACGAAGGCATGAAGTAACCAAGACGCGCCCCCAGCTTAATGGACTTGTGAGTGAGACCATATGAAAGCATGCAGACGTGGGGAGAACATGCAAACTCCACACACGTAAAGCATTGCATGCCTCTTATTCAGTCTTATTCAGACCGAAAACATGTGGCTGAATAGGACAGGCCTGGCGTTGGCAGCTTTGTTTGAGGACAATAAGACTATCCGGTGGCGTTGCAAACATGAGAGTAAATTAGCGCATGCATAGGCATTGTATCAGGACTGAGAAATGACCAGCTTGACAAAAGAAAGCAGGAATTTGATATGAACAATTGCTGTCTGAGCCCTGCAGCCTGTGTTGCTGCTGCTTCTGGTGCTGTTGGTGTCATTGTCATTTAGGAACTGTGGGTGCGCAGAAACTGCTGTCATGTCAGATATTTCAACAGGCCTCTCCTCCTCTTCCCGGCTGTGAGAGGCAAACGAACACACACACACACACACACACACGCACGCACACACACACACACACACCAAACTAGAAGCGACCTGCTGTTCCAGTGCCATTTTTCAACCTTGCTGCAGGGGAGGAGGAACAACAGAGTTGATGAAACGCCGACTGCCGGGGACAGGAGCAGAGGGACGCAGACAGTGCAGTCGCTCGCTGATCCATTACGCTTGATTGCTGCCCGGCGCACAAAGCCACGCAGCTGGTACATCCTTTGTCATGCCCTCATCAGCAAGCTTTTAGAGGGATAATTTAAAAAAAAAAAATACACCCACAGGTCACATTTGGCTGCCTGATTCTAAATCCCCCCTCTGATTGGTGAGGGATGGAGAAAGAGGCAAAGAAGGAGGGCGGAAAAAAAAAAAAAGAAGTCATACTCAATCCAGAACTGCAATCAATACGACTTGTCTGTGAAGTGGATCGATAGTGCATCAGCACTGAATTCGTCAATCATGCCAGAGCTGGCTATAAAAATCGTAATTAGGAATGCTGTTCCTAAACATCCTGCATTGACATCTCCAAGGGCTGAAGAAAGACACCATTCTGCATCATTAACTTTGTATTATTGCCTGATAGCGCCAACTGCTGTGCACTTCCCCTTTGCTGAGCTGAACCAGTATCAGCTTTCCTGAGTTTAACTGTGCCGTTAATCATTACGCGCTAGTCCGCAACAGAACAAGTCCCTAAGGAAAAAGAAAGTCTCAAGTCTTGACGTTCAAGGCCTAAACATCAAGTCACCAAAATGCTGAAATGGGTTATTTTGGGGTCATCAGCCAAACTAAACAGGTTAACAAAGTAAATATTCATGGTCGGAATTTCTCATAGCTACAAGACACTGGTCAACATCGGTGCCCCCTGAAGATTCTCCTTACAGCAGAATTTACCTTCTGGTAGATTTAGGTTTTGGATATTAAGCTGATGTGATACAGCACCACGCAAGCAACGCAAAACACTCAGCTGTGAGTTTCAACCTTATTTTAACACCTGGAAAATGCTTATTTAATAACTGGTCATTTGTGGAGGCTCACAAGTCTTTTCGAGATTTAATGTCCAAAGCAGATTCCAAGTCCCACTGTAAGGTCGAAGTCGAGTCTTAAGTCTTTTTTTTTTTTAGTCACCTGTAATCATTTCGTGACTCTGATCGTACTCAAGGACAAGTCATGTGACTTGAGTCCTCACCTTTGATCCACAATGCTTGACTCTTGAGTTTAAGACCCATTTCTTTCATGCACTGGATATTCTTGCAGCGGTTGTGCCAACTATTTTCAGCCACCTGGTTCGAAAGTTGCATTTTCTCCATGCGTCACTGATGGATAGATGGCTGCACGATAACAAGCTGTTGGTGATCACCGAAAGGGCGTTTTCTTACATGATTGATTTAGCTCAAAACGAGAGTGCGTATCATCAACTGAAATGTATTGATTTAGCTTGGAATGAAACGCAGTGCATAGCCTTGTTTCAAAAAGGCAGGCACAGCCTTGATAGTGACACATCACTTTACATTATGTACCCTTTCCCGCTTTCTGCTTGGCAGCATGGGGTATGACATATTAGAAAGCCAAATGCATTTTCACACGCGCTTTCACCAAGTTACATTCATTTGTTCAGTGATTCAAGATCTGTTTTGCCATATAGACAGCAGGTGTGGGCTTGTAATGAGCCAATTTGTCTTAGCTGTCACAGAAATTTCAGATGAGGGCAAAAGATTCAGGCACACCACAATCCACAAAGGAGCTCTCTATCAAATCAGAGCATATTGACAGTAGACTATTGACGGTGCATATTATGGATTAATCTTCATTAAGCGACCATAGAGAATGGAAAATATATGACATTAAAAGTACTGCATGCCTGCTGTGACCAGTTTGATGCGTGCTTAAAAGCTCTGAGCTCATCTAGGCTATAGTTACTCGTAAGTATGAGAACAACTGTACACACATCCATGTGCTCTTGTTTTTATTCCAAAACAGTGGCCTTTTATAAATGGATTAGGTTGGGCCTCGCTTTGCTCCTACAGCAGCTTCTATTTGTCTGGAAAGATAAACCAATAACTGTTTAATGTGGGGGAACCTCTGGTCTGATCACATGACAGCCACAGACCCAGGCCCCAAACCAAATGAGGAAAGAACAAAGCAGGACATGCACAAATGGAAGAGTACGGCATGGACTGCAGACAGGCTAGTTCAGCGGCCGTAGTCCCTGACTGTGAAATCGCACTGTTTACACTGAGAATGTGACTTGCTTTATTTAGCTGAAATATGAAAGGACGTGTGACAGAAAATGCCCCCCTATGGGGCGCTAACCCCATACAATGACGGACACTGGCTGGGCAGCTATATGCTGGGAATTCAATTCAATTCAATTCAGTTTTATTTCTATAGCGCTTTTTACAACGTAGCGTCGTCTCAAAGCAGCTTTACAGTAATACAATTATCTAAAAGGCCAATTCCAAGTTGAGCAAGTCCAGGGCGACAGTGGCAAGGAAAAACTCTCCAAAGAAGGTAGGAAGAAACCTTGGGAGGAACCAAGACACATAGGATAGCCATTAGCTATTATCAGGCTCATCAGACCACTCTTTCCATTTGGTGTTAGTCTATCTCAGATGAGATTCAGCCACTGGTCTTTCTGGATGTTGCGAATATAATAAAATGGCCTTAGCTTTGTATGGTAGAGTTTATATGAATGTGCAGATGTGTTTACTGGCTGTGTTGAGGTTATCTTGAGTATTTCAGGCATGTTGGTTGTCCCTGTCTGAGGGAGTAAAGGTTATGCACATTCAGCACACTGTTTTGGTCATGCCCTTTACACACTGAAATGTCTTCAGATTCCCTAATCTGTTCATAATATCAGGGCCAGTAGATTAAATGATGTACTGTCTCTTCTCATATTGCCAAACTGGTTCAGCCATGCAGGTATCTCCTCTAGGACATCAGCAGAATTCAGTCCTTCCTTTCCAGGGAAGCCGCCCCGTGCAGTCTCTTGTTATATCAAAACTAAATTACTGCATTTCTCTTCTGGTTGGTCTTCTGATGCAACGTATTCAGAAGGCAGCGTCGTGTCTGGTTTTCAATCTGCCCAGAGTTTCTCATGTTACCCGACTGCAGCGTTCACATCACTATCTCCCTGTGGCTGCCCGCATAAGTTTCAGGACCCTGATGGTCAAGCCAAAAATGGAACAGCACTATCTTACCCAAAGGCTTTAATCAAACCACGATCTGTACCTTGTACCCTCAGAGACACAGATCCTCCATGTTCAAATGAAAGGAAGACAAGGATCAAGACTGTTCCCCATCCTGGCACCAAGGAGATGGAAGGAGATGGAACTCCCACTAGACGTCCGAATGACTGAGTCTCTTGCTTGACTAAAGTCTCGCCTCTTCGCTCAGCACTTAAGTGGTTCTGATGTACCAGAGCCTTTCTGTCAGCTTGAAGTCTGTCTGCAGAACAGATGCTTACTGGATGTTTTTATCGCACCATTTTGTTTTTGCCATAGTGCTTAGTGCTTAGTTAACATAAATGACTAAATGGAGTCTTTTGACAAGGTTTATCTGGATGGGATTGATGGAATTAATCTTCTTCTTCCTTTTTTTTTTTATTTTTACATTGTATGCACCTGAAATAGCCAAACTCACTGAGATGAGATGCATGTCCTAGATGACTGTTATTATTATTATGATTACTATTATTCTCAAATTCCTGACGATCTTGGGTTGATTAGTGCATAAAAACATACAGGATACTTCTACCAAATAGATTCAAACCAGGATTTTAATGATAGAAATTAGTAATGGCATTTGAACGCACGTTTGAAGAGTTTTACTCAGGCGATGTCGAGACACCTGACTCACACAACGTCTGAAATCATGCCCAATATTCTCAGACACAAGCGGTGCTAAGCGCATGCGCCGGAAGTTGGTGCCGCAGACAGTAGCAGTGATTCGGTAAGGCAAGAGCGACAGAAAATCAAATTTACCCGAATAACAAATAAACGATCATGATGTTTTAAGCGGCGCGCGGTGCTGTTGGACACGGAAAGTGAGTATGCCAGTTGAAGCTTATGAATGAAAGAGATTTGCTAAGTGATCGCTCGGTCTCCATCCATTGCAACCTCTGAAAAGCAACAAAGGAGTCAGGCTGCATTATTATTAGAAAGCTGCCTAATGTTGTGTTCAGTTCAATTGAAGTGGATTCTTGCGCAGTATAACAGGCAATGCATAACGGTTTTGGGTTGCTAGGGTCATGCTGGAGTTGGGTGATCTGTTTCCTATTCATAACATCAGTTCTTGCAGTATCATAAACCTTCTTGATGAATGTTTCTTCAGTGTGGCTCATCATGTGGCTCCACTTTATATGCATCATATTACCCTCCTTCTGGGATCCTTATTGGATTAAGCAGTAGCCTGGAAGGGTTTGTAAAGGTTGCATTTATAAATAAGTTCTGTGATGCGTGCTCCATCTTGTCCTTTAGTTGGAAATGTTTCCACATGCATGAGAATTAGGCTCTATTTGTGGAAGTGTTAATCAAACCCGAGTCATTAATCTGAAGGCCTTTCTTCAGGCAGCCTGGCAGGCTTGCTGCCGAGCTCAAGCAGCAGCCAAATAAAGTCGCGTCCTGCTTTTGCCCAAAAACATTCATCCTCATGACCTTTGCTGAATATCAGAGCTGTTGTTTCAAAATGTCACTGAGGATGTTGTGCGCAGACCACGAGTGCAGCTTGTCCCAACCCTGAGTTCTTGACAGCCCACAGCAGAAATGGTGGCAGTCGTGGAGAGTCGTTCATGTACAAATTCGCTGACAGTGTCTGGATCTGCGTTTGTGCTGATGCCTTCACTTAGGATTTGGTCCTGTACACTGGTATTTGTTAAGGACTGTCGTTGGGCCCTTAAGCGCCTTAATACTGAAACATCTGCCTGCGCCTTGGGGGCAAACTGACAGAAATGGTACGCATGATCAGGCTCAGTTGATGGCGTACAGGAATCTTGTCCAGAACGTGGAGCACCATCAAGCTGTTACTGTTGCCCCCCCCCCTCCCCCCGGAGCAGGGCACTAAATGAGCTGACTGTCACTTTGAACTGTGTTGTGCAGAAATGCAGTTGGGTTGTTTTTTTTTTTTTCTTTTTCAATGTGTGAAAGACAAAGATGAACCTTTGTAATGGTAGCCTAAACACTACAAAACGTACAGACTTATAACAGAACTTCTATTACAGCATTGTGAATACGAATATTTTCGAGCTCCCTCATTCCCACACGCGCACACGGGCACTTTTTTTTGCTTCCAAAACTTCACTGGAATTTACTACAGACGCTGGAGTTTATACATAACTTAAGTCTTATTGCACAAAACAAAATAAAGTGTTAAATCCCCCCCACACTCGCAGTAGCCCTCCCACTTTGGGAACCACTCCAATACAGCATACACCACTGACTTGCGTTGAGGAGGGTCAGAAGATCCAGGGTTTAAATGTGGCTTCTGCCAAGCTGCCACTGCTGGGACTTTGAGCAAGACCCTTAACCCACAATTTCTTGGATTGGTGCCAGTCGGTCTGGATAAGGACGTCTGCTAAATGATGTGGAAGTGGTAACTGGTACAATTCGAAGCACACACCATTTCCTGGACACTTGACCAAAATGGATTGCAGGTTCAAGTCCCATCAGCACCTAAGCCAAGCATGACCTTTAACCCTCATTGCTTGGATTGTATCATCTATGATTGTATCAGGAATTGATTTGGATAAAAAAAGATGCGGAACGAAACAAATGTCACGTGTAATCTCTGAGACATATTCGGATAGCCAGTATTCTGTAAGTTCCTTGCTGTCAGTTTTTTTTTTTTTTTTTTTTCAGGATTCTGGATGTTGTAAAGAATGTTTTAATATACCAAATGGAGTGTACAGCACCCTTAACGGTCTGGAATGCATTGATAGGAGTTGAGTTTAATGTATGCTAATTTCTGTTAGTAGATTAGTGGTTGCACTTACATTATTGCTCATTAATTCTTGGAGTTGTCAGCAAGTCCAGATTCACATCCAAGCCTACAGATTGATCTAGAGTACCGTCTTGTAGTCACAATTATGTCATGTCATGTTATTGGTTATGAAAATGATACTTTTACTCTATGATTACTATAGGCAGGAACCTTTTTGGTTTGGGGAGGAAGAGAGAGGTAGAGACCAAGGCCTATCCCAGAATTCACCGGTACAGGCATGCTCTGGGACGCCAGTTCCTTTGCTAGCTAACAGATACTTTATCATCCGTTCCAGATACATCCACAATCCAATGGATTACGTCTGATTTAGCGGTCATGTTTATGTGAGGCATGTCAGTCACTGACCTGCCCTAGGATCAGTATTAGTAAATTAATTCAGCTTTAAAACAAGTAGATCCTAAATGAGCGGTCATGGGTGACAGTGGTTAGGTTATACTCCCACTGATGTGTCATTATGAAACCCTTGGAGGAACCAGACTTTAATGGTGAACCCATCTCCTTCTGGGTGAGTCCATTCAGTTACAAGAGCCATTACAGTTCATGTTCATGTCAGGCTCTGATTTGTTGCCAGTGAATGACCTATGGTTTAGTTTTGTGATATTGTGGTTTGTTTGTTGCGTGTCAGCTATGGACTAATTTGCACCATTAGTGGTGCCGTTTGTTGCAGTTCCTGGACTTGTTTCACTGTGATATTTCCTACTAAACATACTTGCTGTGTTCTGGACACTTTACCAGCTACACCAACACCAACACCAATACCAGCCCAGCACTGACCTGCATAAACCAACATGAAACTTGCATGGGCTTTATTAACTGACCAGCACTCGTGATGTTATATACGATAATGTTTGCTGCTTTATTTTACCAGAGTTTCCCACATCCCGATATAACGACGTAGTCCATGGTTTGGGGTAAAGTATAATTTTGTGGTCATGTTTATTCAAGGTGTGTCGTTCACCTTGTGTGCTAGGGATAGGTTTACTATTAGTAAGTTACGGGTTTTAGGCACTGGCTCTTAAAGTCTATTTAAATGTATTTATATAGCGCATTTAGCAGTAGATGATGCCTCAAAAGAGCTTTAAAAACAGCAGGCACAGGTATCGGTGGCTAGGAAAGGCTCCCTGAGACATGTCATTACAACGCCTTAAGCAGCCTGAAATGGTGAACGGTCAATAAGAAAGATTAGAATTTGGGGGTTACTGTCAGACTATTACTATTCGTTGACAGTGAATCACCTATGGTTTTGTTTCTGCGATCATTTTGTGATGGTTTGTGCGTGAATGATGCACTCATTTTAGACGTCGTATTAGTTGTGAACCAGCACCAGCACACCGCTAATCTCCATAAACCAACTTGGGCCAACGTGGAACTCGCCTCGTCTTTGCTAAATGATTAGCATCAACAATGCAACGCACACTGGTCTTCGCTGTTTTGTTTTAGCAAGGATGGTATTGTCTAATCTAGCTCTAACTACAAACTGAATGTTTGGGGTCATGTTTGCGTACCATTTATAGTGTTTTGGTCATTGTGTGTCCGTGACGGACTTGTTTTACAATTGGTATTAGTAGTCGTGTTGCTGTTCGTTACAGTTTGGAGCTGACCCACCCATGTATCACTGCTAAACAAACCAACATGTGTTGTGTTTCGGACACGGTACCATCAAAACCAGTCGGGTTCACAAGATCAATCGGCACCAGCCCAGCACTAACCTTCATAAACCAGCATGGAACCAGTCTGGACCAACTGACCGTTATCCATAACAAACATGTACTGTTTGATTTTTGCAGGAATGCGACCATTGATTCCAGATCTGACTATACCGCGCACAAAATTTTACTGTAATGACATTTATCATTCACCCCTCATTTTTCGAGCAGTGTACAAAGTCAGTGGTTATGTTCTGTGGTTCTGTTTGTGCGACATTGTGGTGTTTTGTTCGTTGTGCATAGGAGTGTATAGGAGAATTTATATTAGTAGTTGAGCTGCTGTTCATTATAGTTCTTGCAGCTGGCCGACCCTGATTACTGTACTAAACAAAGCAGAATATGTGGCGCTGTGGTAGCCTAGCGGCTACTTCACTCCTTCCTCTTAGACCTGATGGTCCAGGGTTCAAATCCCACCTCTGGCAAAAGCTGCCGCAGTTGGGTCATTAAGCAAGACCCTTAACTCAGGAGGACTTGAATTGTAAGACTGTGTCAGTTGTAAGTCGCTCTGAATAAGGGTGTCTGCTAAATGCCTTAAATGTAAATGTTTTGGACGCTGGTATGCTGACCAGGTAGCTTCACCGGCAAGCATTCAAGTCCACCAGCTAAACCAGCGCAAGCCATTTTGGCCTGATATGGAAGTCGTATGGTTTTTGTTAACTGGCCCGCAACCACAACCCAACACGTGCTGTTTGATTTGAGCAGGGATGTTATTATCGCTGATTCCAGATCTAACTACAGTGTCTACAGTTGGGGCTAAAGTGTCATTATGTGGTCATGTTTGTGTGATGTTATGGCATTTCATTCATTGTGTGTCAGTGGTGATCTTATTGTAGGATTGCATGCTTGATCGCTGGGTTTCCAGGCCTGTGATTTTGCTGTAGGTGCGCCCTGTAATTGGACGTTCGATCCGACTGGTTCGTATAAAAAGGGGTCGGCAAGGTAACAAAGGGTTGACGTCATAGATCGCGTCCGGCCGCATGACTTTCCCCCTCGGTGGCACCGCCTTTTTAAAGCGAAGTCCACCGTGCGATTGGCTCACCGCGACTCCGTGGCTGGGGGCGAGCCAATCAGAGCGAGCGCAGCGTGAAACTTCCGTGTTGATATGCTCGTATGGGCTTAGTGGATCGATTGAAGTGGCAGTGCGAGAGTCGCTTTTTTGCCTGTACGTGTGTGAGAGTGAGAGCGCTGCTCTGCTGCGTGCGTGCGTGCGGATTTTGTCCTCCTCTTTCTGCTCCTACACTGGAATTTTAACTATGCCGGTGGATCTGTGCTGAATTCCGATCGTCGGATGTCTGCTGTGTGTGCTTGGATGGAGGGGTAAGAGAGGTTTATTATAGATTTGAAACCGTTTTGTGTTCACCGACAGGCTACTTTTGTCTTGTTTTGTGATTTGCCATTGATGAACGGTGCTCATTAGTTGCCTGGATCAAGTGTTAATACATGATCTTGAAGTATGTAAAGTTATTTTCAGATGACAGTCCGAAATGAATGGATGGGTTTCCTAAATGCTTTTTATAGAAACGGATCAGTCATGATCGTAAAACATGACCGTTCCTATCGCAAGTCTGACTTTAAAGCTGTCTCTTTGAATGTAAAACTCTCGTTTTAAGCTGATCGGACTTTTCTTCGCATCCCCAATCCGTCTCATAAGTCCCATTTCTTTTCATTATCTAATTTAGCCGTTGTTCTGCGCATGCGCCCCGACGCTTCGCTCGGCCCGTCCGAAGCGAAACCTTGACATTATTTCGGTCCAGAGTGCAGTTTCTGTGCCATACATTCCCTAAGAGTACATAATTAAGTTTCAGAGCCCTCGTTTCTCCAGAAATCCGGTCTCCTATTCTCAGCCCAATTATCGAGAGCACTCAGGGATTGTTTGGACGTCTGGGTGTCACATTTGTCTTCACTGCGGAAAGCCATTATGTGATTAGGCGTTTCAGAGCTAGCCAGTGACAAGCAGTCAACTTAAACGCCCATATTTACCAGCTCAGTGTTTGTTCCTTGGTCTTGTCAAGAGATTTTGTGGCTGTGCTGATGTATTGATCGTTTCGTTCCTTTTAAAATAGCCTGCTGTTTAAAGAAAAGCCGCTATAGGTCCTAACTTCCCCATCAGAAACTTGGTTCCTTACCCATCATCTCCTCATGCTTCGTTTTTGTCATCCACTAGGCATCTTCGTTCAGTAGTTCTGCACATCCATCCTTCTCCTCACGGACCTAAATTGTTTGGCTCAGTGTGTACTTCTTTTCCACAAATGTACTTAATTATCGTAGTGCTCCTTCCCTCCTCTCATACGCCTCCACAATTCAGGCTCCACACATTCAAGCTTAATGGACGTGAAAAAAAAAAACACGTAGTATTGTATACTTGATTACTTGGTCCCAGGCGACGAAGTGTGTGTCTGCGTTGCTCATCACTAGGGCTGTGCGTTCTGTATCGTCTATGATAATGTCTTAATTGTTGGTTTAGAGGTCAGTGAGCGGACATTACTGACTGTCAAAACAGTCCTTAAGACTTCACATTTTCAAGTAGCCACTGACTCACCACCTATCAGTCTAATTAAAAACGAGCGAACCAGCTGAGCCTGGAGACAAAATTCAGACACAACCAGCCTCACAGTCTACGCCATTAGATTCACTCCTCAGTTACAGGAAGGTGGTCTGGCATTGGAAAACCTGATGTTGCTCGGAAGACGTCAATCTGCAAACGACGCTGGACACTGGTTGCCGCTGAAAACAGCTCAGTTGACTTGTTTCATCATCTGTGAACTAACCGACAAAATGTACGAGTCACGTGTCCTGTAGGTTTAGGGAGCAGAATGAAAACGCACACAGAGAACCTTATCGTCCTGCAAAAGTGCTTTGTGAGAAGAAAAGGAACAGATGCCAAGATAAGTCAATTAAAATCACAAAGTACATAGCAAACGACTAAGTGCCAATTCAGGCATTTGAGATAGACTGGTACAAACTTTTCAATACTTTAGTTCCAAGGCATTCACTGCCAAAGTGCAGTCTAATTACCATTCTTTTAGATAATATTTTTTTGTCAGTATTGCACACCCCTAATCCTCGCAAGCCCTGTGGAGCTACTTACTCGTCATTGTTCGTTTTCGTCTCCCAGTACGGTCGAATGTGGATGCCTGAGCACTTGTTTTCCAGACTTTAAGCCATATGGCTTGACTCATCCATCAGAAACCTGCTTAATTACCACATGGTGCCACTTACTTACATCATGACGCTTTGATTGTGACAGCTTGATGGATGCCACAAGCCTATGGATTATTACGTAGTATCATTTTGTGGTAATTGAACCGCGAAGTAGATGTTATTCAATTTGTTGTGCGTGTCAACAGTTGGATGGCCTTCTGTGCATAAATCCCCGTAACAAACTTACCAGCTTAGCAGTCCTTGTTCTTCTCGCATTTTAGGGGAGTTCCAAGTTGATTGATGTGACATTTGAATTCCCGATGACTTGCAAAGTGTCTCTGCGCCCACTCTAGCTCTGTTTGCATGTCTTATCCCTGGACCATTTCAGAGAATTTGCAGCTTTAGCAAACGGGGATATCGATAGATCTTGTCTTTCAGAGGCATTTTCAACAGACTTGAGTTTTATTAAAAAAAAAAACAACATGTGTGGTAAGTTACTAGAAAACTAGTGGTACAGAGTTATGTGACCTCTTTCTGAGACGTGAGCTCCAGTGGCCTGCTGGTGAGAGCTGTGCTCCTGGAAACGCCCGTTTCCCTGGCCGGTCATGCAGCAGAACTGATGAGTAATGCGATCACAAAGAGCAAGCAAACTTAACAATTGATAATGGTGATGGCGGGTTGGATCATGCCTCAGCGACAACAGTACAAACACAAACTGTGTGGCATAAACGCCTGGCAATCTACTATACTACAGTATCCTGCCTTAAAAAGTCTATGGAGAATATCAGATGATCTATCCCTGAGTCATATGGAGTTACCATTGTCACTATACTCATGTCTGAAACAAAGCAAGGCATCTCCGTCAGGCTCAGATGGGCTGGAGCATTAACTGGGACCAATTGGTACCCCATTTCACCAACCTTTGAACCCGCAGATACTGCGATTTCCAGCAGCTGGCGTTTACCGCTCATCCAGATCTGCAACATACTCACATGACTGACTGGTCACTGGATTTATGTGTGTAAAATGAAAACGAGGAATGTACAATTTAAGTAGGCTTTATCATTTTTTTTTTTTTTGTATTAAGGTCAACCAAATCTTGGGTGCCACACTAAACATGGCATATGTTAGTCCTGGATTTGCCTGCTCCAAACCAGTGGTTGGGTAACAATGAGATCATTATGAGCCCGTACAGAAAGAGCCACTATGTTCGCTGTTTCCCCAGTGCTGCACATTATAATACAAGGCCACCTACTAATGCATGTGCTAATTGGCCATCGCCTCGGTGTCCGCATGCTAAGGACTCGTGGCTCAGTTTGTCTTTTAAGTGCTTTATTATGTTTAATTGACCTGCCTGTGCAAAACGCCCTGAAAGGAAACATAAAGGGAGCGGCAGCTCTTTTTTTTTTTTTTTTTCTTTTTTTAATTAAAAATTTTTTTTTTTTTTTTTGGTGTTTACCATTAATGTTGTTTGGCAAAGCTCTCCTGGCTGGCAGAGCACTTCAGTAAATACTAATGTGTATGTGTGTGTGTGTGTGTGTGTGTGTGTGTGTGTGTGTGTGTGTGTGTGTGTGTGTGTGTGTGTGTGTGTG